>CM062297.1:612510745-612579364 GCA_031216915.1 Pictodentalium vernedei
GACGATGAGACTTCAAACACGTAAAATCAACCTGGCCGTACCACTGTGGGAAACACAACGTAACAATTGCACTCTGCTGTTTGATCCAACGATCCAACGAACAAGACTACACGACGTGGAAGCAGAAAGCGATATTTAGTTAACTGGGTGAGGGCTAGATTATTTTGCCGGACTGAATTTGTCATTCAAAATTTATTTTAATTCAAATTATTGGAGAGTGCCTACAGGCACTCTCCAATAAATTGTAATAAAAAATGTATATGAACAAAATATTTTTTACATTTGACTGAATATTAAAGGTGAGAACGGAAAATTGGTTTTTGCTCTGGTACTCTCGTTTTTTTTGAAAGCCCTGATAGTGTTTCTAGCACTGAACCAGTTAATAATTTGAATTAACAAATTAGTAAATTGTTTATTTAAATTATTAATTTGTTAATTCAATTTAATATTCAAAGAAGTAAATTGAATTAACAATTAGTATTTGAATAAACAATTGTCTAATTTGTTATTTCAAATTAGTAACTAAACCATCGTCTACGGTTTCACGCTGGCATACGAATAGCTATTGACTCTTGAAAAAGAATTTAATTTGTCGCCTCAAAATCTGAAACAAAAACATAGTTTATGACCCCTCATTGGAACGAGATCGTTGCTTTGAAATATGAACATAACATAACATTTATTAGCATAAAATATCCTCCACAGGACAGCATGCGAGAATATACAAGTAACATGAACACAAATATTACTCAAAACATTTCAATTTCATCCACCAATTTTCTTTGATCAAAGTACTATATTTCTATTAATTTGAAACGCGAAAGAACGTGGAGATGTGATCCAGAATTCCCTATACACGCCATTAAACATATAATCATCTGGCGAAAAAATCCCGGATACACTGCAGACTTTTTGGCATGAACTGAGGGCTCTAATTTCAAATATATAGAGGATATCTACGCTGTTTAGTGAATATCGGGGATTTTCTCATGAGTGTGGATCTGAAAGTTTATTTTTCACGATAATACTTTCAGGTCCACACGAATGAGATAATTCCCGATATTCACTAAAATAGTGTAGATTTTCTTTTTATTATATGCTACGTGACATTTTACTGCGCAATATTCAGTTCAATTTCACTATAATTAAACTTTTTTTCGGTTCATGCGTTTTCAGATAAAACGATTGGCTCACACGATTCTGTTTTTTCTTTTCATAACTCAATGAACCGAAAAAAACACAATTAGGTCCGCTCCCAGCCTCGCCCCTAAAATACCAATCTTCGGAGTTGCAACATGGTGTCAAATCAATAGAAGTTAGAACACTGGGACGTTCTAAATCTGAAAAAGAAAAATTTATATTACTATTTTTTCACCATAAAGTTATTTATAAAATATTTAAATGACCGTGGTGGGTCAATTTTTCTTTTTCTTCACAACTGTATTTATTTCAATATTTACGCACACTGGGTGATCGTCTGCGTTCATCGTTTTACCAAATCGATTGTAAACAATGGCTGGTCACGACGAATACGGCAATTTTGACATTACTAATTTGAATGAAATTTTTGGAAATCAAAATGATTTTATATCTAACTCCACTTTTACAAACTGTGTTTTTCAGTTCTCGGGAAACGGTCAAAACCAAAATACAATGTAATACTGATGGCCTCCTTCCACCTACCACGGAACGTAACTTTTACGTGAAGTGAACAGTTGAATGAAATTTGAGGGAGGCGTGGCTTTTGACGTTTTCTTTGCATTACGTAATTCATTGGTCAATAAAAAATTTAATGACAAAAGTGCATTTGACTTGGAAAGTGTGTCAATTGCTACCTGCATTTCAATAATATGCGCCCTCTTTTATGCCAGAAAAATAATATGTCTACCAGTTTTAGTTTTGAAGTCTTTGTTCGCTGAAGTAGAGGACGACTAACACTATTTATTTATTTGGGTCGCGAGCGTTTAATTATTAGGAATGATCGTTTCTTTTTGTCAATTTCTTGAGTTATGAACCCCAAAAAACAAAGTCCAAACATCGCGTAAATGGGCTACACCCATTTACACAGTTTGAACTTTGTTTTTGGGGTTCATAACTCAAGAAATAGACAAAAAGAAACGATCATTCCTTAAGAAAACACATATGTCTCAAAACAATAACAAAGATCAGCTGATCGTTCTTTCAAGGCGACGTTCAAGTCGACGTCATGCGCCGAAGCGTAACGTCATTTTGGAAGCTACAGAAAAATGCATCGTGTGGACCTGAAAATATTATTTTTCACTCGAGCAAGCGCTCGTGAAAAATAAAACTTTCAGGTCCCCACTCATGAGATAATTCCACACATTGACCAAAAAAGCGTAGATTTTCCTTTCATTGTATGCTACGAGTCATTTTACTGCACAAAATTCAGCCCAATTCTACCCTAAACGCGTACGTTTCAAAACAATAACAAAGATCAGCTGATCGTTCCTTCAAGGCGAAGTCATGCGCTCAAGCGTGACGTCATTTAGGAAGCTACTGAGGGATATTTATCGATATCTATCGTGTCGATGGATATCGAGAAATATCTTTTAGATAATTTGCGATAATTCACAGGCTATCGTATAATAAAAATGTGAATTGTTCAAAATTACTCATCACTAAAACCGTCTATCTCACTGTTCATCAAAACAAATAGTTCTGATCGAAGCACGGAATAATGTTTACACTCCATATGGTATTCGTTTTTTATTTTCCCAGAGTTAGTTTCACAGTGAGTACATCAGCGGTTGATAATGTGGCCCTTTCTCAGTAGCTTAATTATGCTTGCTGAACCGAAGCTTAGTTAAAATATCCCGGTATGAATGGCGGGTTCATTCCCACTAGACCAATTCCCTTTAGACCAATTCCCACGAGGCCAATTCCCCTTAGACCAACTGATGTGTTCTACTTTTAGAATAATTCTATATCAATAATTTGATATATTTATAAATATTATAAATGTATTTAATGTTATTGATAGCAGTTTGTCATTTGCAGAATGAAGTCCCCAGAGGGTGAATTTGCTGATGCTATCCCATACAGTGGGTCAGTTTATCCTTTGGATACCTCTTTCTGTTTATGTTTGAGACCTTGACTCAGGCTGAGGTTCACAGAGGGTAAATTTAGTGATGCTACCCTGTGCAGGGTAGCATCACCAAATTCACCCCCTGGGACCTCATTTTTCAGATGATAGTCTACTTATTTTCTGGCTTGTTACCACAAACGGGACTCTTTCGCCGGTTGAATTGTTGGATCGTTTTTCAAGTAACTGTTTGCGCTCGATTTGATCGACCTTTTCTAGTTGTTCGCTAACAAACTTTTCGTCGTAACCTCTGGCATGCAGGTGCTGTTTTATATCATTTTTGTGGCATTCATATTCAGCATTATCGGAACATATTCTTTTTACTCTTGAAGCTATTCCATATGGTATCGCTCTTTTAGTGTTGATTGGGTGATCTGACTTTGCGTGTAGGTATTGATGCGTGTCCGTGGGTTTTGTATATAAACCGGTTTTAAGAAATCCGTCTTCAATTTTGACTACCGTGTCTAAGAATTCTATCTCATTTTCAGACCACCTTAAATCGACCTGTATTCTTGGGTGTATCGTATTTGCCAAAGAATGATATTGTTTCAGAGACTCCAACCCATGCGTCCATACTCCCCAGATATCATCAACGTACCGTACCTGTTCAAGGGGGTGTAACTTCGATGCTTTTGACAGTTTCTCTTCCCATTCACCCATATATGTGCACGCATAATTCATCCCTAATCGTGAACCTATTGCAACGCCGTCGGTTTGTAGATAATGTCTTCCTTTAAATGAAAAATTGTTGTTGTCCAAAACAGTTTCTATTAGTTTAAGACCTATCTCTGTTGGGAATAATTTTCTTTTAGAGTTTTCTAGTGCTTTTTTACATGCTAATATACCTTCATTACGTGGGACGCTTGGCTATAGTTTCTTGACGTCCATACAGTACATTATGCTGTTTTCAGGGAGTGGTTGGGGTATACTGTCCAGTCTGTTCAAGAAATGTGTGGTGTCGCGTATGTAGGATGGTAATGACTCAACGTGTTGTTTTAATTCAGACTCCATCACTTCTGCTATTTTCTCTGTTGGGTGGTTTATTCCCGAAATTATTGTTTACTTGTTGCCACCCAAGGAAGATATGATACGGTTATTTTGCGCGTAATAGACTCGGATACGGGGAACAACATGAAACGGGGAACATATCTTTACCACCCAACGGAGATATGATACGGTGGTTTTACAAGCAATACACTTGAATATGGAGAACAATGCGTGTGAACAATTCGGGTCAAGGAATGGCTGAATGTGTGAATACTGCATGCGAACTCGCTTCTGCCTCTGTTACCAGGGCGAGGTTGAGATAAATGATTGAATGCTTCAAATTCTAAGGCTGAGAACAAAAAAATGCGCGCGATAACGCGGAATATATCTCACTCGTTACCACCTTAGGAAGATATGATACGGTCTTGTTTGTCCATAATTTACAATTAAAACAGTGAACAACGTGTAATGCGGAACATATCTTTACTTGTTGCCACCCAAGGAAGACATGCATCGGCGATTTTATAGACGGGTTCGTGATTAGGAGCTAGGCAGCGACTTGCCAAATAATAAATCGATCTGTAAGACGTACGCGTATCACGATCAATTTTATAATTCCCATTCAACAATTAGGATCAGCGTGACGCTAAATTTTACGTTCCCATGACGCGATACACATTGGTACGGCACTTAACGTAACGGAATAAGTATTAGTCAAAAATGAAAGCCGCTTAGAAGGAAGTAAACTTCCGAGCATGACGGCAATTTGACGAAGTTATATAAATATTTGATGAAGTGTATATATATATATATATATATATATATATATATATATATATATATATATATATAATATATATATATATATATCTATATATCGCCATATACATACTATCAACGCCAATTTTTTCAGGATTTTTTTTCTTCTACACTGCATCTTATGACCCCAAAGTAGGGTCATAAGATGCAGTTTGGAAGAAAAAAATGGAAAAATAAAATCATTAAGTAGGGAACTGTGAGAAATTAACACAATTTTTGGGTATTTTTTTTTAAAAAATTTCTTCTAAAACTGCATTTTATGACCCCCCCCCCCCCCCAATAATGTCTATTAATCGTGGCTAATTGTGGCCTCTTTGCGTCATGTCTTTTATTAATATTTAAACATACATTGCTGGTGAGAATAAAAAAACTGGCCAGTGCTATTCACAAAAATCAATTAAGCAATTACTGCACTATTGGAAAAATGTGGTAATTCAAGCACAATAATTTTATAGATCTATCAGTCTACACCTTATTTCTACTATTACTGTAGAAAAATATTAGATTAGTATTAATTGGATAATGGAGTTGTTTAGGGATTAAAAATCAATACTTTGGCCAGACCGATATCCTTTGTCCTAAGAATAATCTGTACAATTACAATGTTCAGTTTACAGTGAAACGAACAAGCTGTTTGAAACAGCCATTAAAGTGAATTAGCCTGTTGCTGTTAAAAAACACTTCAAAAATATTAGTTTAATTCTTTACTTCTTTCTAATAGAGATAATCACAACATTTTTTTACAAATACTGTATACGTGTGTTTTAAAAACAAGAAAAGTATTCAAAAAGTATTCATGAATACACCTCAAATTTGACTGTATTCGAATACGAATACTTTAAAATTGCATGAATACTGAATACATTCGAATACTTGAAAAAATGTATTGAATACGACTGAATACCGAATACGAATACGAATACCCCAACCATGGTTATGGTGATATATTAATTTATACTTATAAAGATGATTAACTTGTACTCTACATAGTGTTCTTAAATGGTTATGGTGATATACTGAGTCAAAAAGAAACTATAATAAACTTTGAGAAGCAATTTGTTCAGTATTATCGACTTGAATCCCAAACAAATTATTGTAAATTCATATTTCGAGTCTAGCTGTATGAATTTGCATATTTTCATGTTCTTACTGTTGCCAGCGACACGTCCGCACGTCGCAATTCAGACATGGGGTCAAATGAAGAGTTCACACATGCAGTCAATGTCCACCTTTTGCCTCTTGGATGGCAAGACATCGACGGCGCATGGACCTGACAAGTCTCTGGATGTCACCCTGTGGTATTGCGTTCTACTCTTGCCTTAGAACATTACGTAAATCGCCTAACGTCTGAAGATCCATGAAGTCGTACCCGACGGTCCAATCGATCCCAAAGATGATCGATTGGCGACAAATCTGGCGAAAGTGGGGGACCAGGGAACAAGTTCGATGCTCTGCCCCTCAAGAAAGTCACGACAGATACGCTCCACGTGACATCGGGCATTGTCTTGCTGGAATAGCTGCAATCCGACGTTAGCGACAACATCAGCGTTAAGAATTTCGTCCCCATATCGCCGTCCATTCAGATTGTCATCGATGAAGATCAACTGCGTTCGATGGTGTAAGGAAATTCCTGCCCAAACCATTACACTACCCCAGCCGAAATGGTCGCATTCGCGCCCGCAAGAATTAGAAAACCGTTCTCCTCGTCGGCGATACACTCTTGCCCTACCTTCAGCGCGCCATAGACAAAATCGTGATTCATCACTGAAAAGAACTGTGCTCCAACCCTGCGAAGTCCAGCGAACACGCTGACGTACCCAATCCATTCTGACGGTACGATGACGTTGGGTAAGGATTGGTCCGTGGTATGGACGCCTACTTCGGATGCCGTGGTCAGCGAGTCAGTTTGTTCACTGATTCTATTGTTAGTTCTACCAGGAGTAACTGCAGCTGTCCTCGCCGCTGGAAGGAAGCGATCCCGCAAGCGAGACGTCCTGATGTGTCGGTCTGGTGCAGGGTCGTTATTCTTGGTCGACCTGAACGCGGTCGGTCGGCAGTAGATCCAGTGGTTCTGTACCTTCCAATGAGACGGTAAATAGTGGACACAGTGACTCCGAACTCAGCAGCGAGCTCATCTGGAGGTATCCCAGCCTCATGCATACCAATGGCACGCAACCTCTGATTTTCGGTTAAACTTGGCACTTTTTTAAAATGTCGGACGACAAAAACTAGCGTGTTTTCTCAATAACCCAGGATATCTAGCACAACATAACACAAAGAAAATCGTCGGTCACCCATTCAATTTGACATTCTCGGGTAGCACGTGCTATTTTGAAATCCGTAGCAAAATTGTATACGGTTGGGTCAGTGGCGTAGCGGAAAATCTTGTGCCCCCCCCCCCCCCCCCCACACACACACCCGCGAGATAGAGACTGGGGCCCTTTCATAATGGTGATTGCCTTTAAAACGGGAGCAAATTTAGTATTGTTACCGTGCACAGCATACAGGATTTCACGTAGTACATACGCCATAAATTAAATGAAGGTTTCGCCGAAAGGATCAATTCTCATTACATGCTTTAAGTTACACCCCCACCATTCAACGATACACACATGCACGCCCAATATGTGTGACTTGAGAGGCACCATGTATGTATATTGTTCATTTCTCACCCCTATCAGTTACAATGATGAAGCGTTCACTTAAAAGAATAATACATAGACTACAAAGAGTACGTCGTGTGGAAGTGAGAGTTTGAAATTATGTGTATTGGGTGCACTGTGGACTGTGCAACAGTCATACAGGTAAACATATCAATACACTCACAACCTGGCACGTATAACAGATAACCATAAGTGCTACGCCAACATACCCAATCCTGAATTTAGTTCATAAAATTAACATTTATGACACTCGTGATATTTACCAGTTATTAAATGCTGAATAGAACCAAATCAGGATTGACTACGTCTTTGTTAAGACATATACTTACTTACCCTATTGATGGGAAAAACAACCTCTCCTCCTTGCGTTCTTGTGTGCAAATTCCTTCACAATCTCTGCAATATTCAACTTTCGAGCGCGCTCACTTTCAATACCGAGAACTGTACAGCATTTCACAGTAACGAGACTAAACGAGTCTCTACTACTAGAGTGTCTTGTCTCACAAAATACTGCACATTACACAGTACACAGAAATGAATAGATTCTAAGAATAAGAATGATGCAAGTGGACACGAAACTGAAACTAAAACACTGAAACTGAAACTAGTCACGACGTAAGCTTTTTTGCCAGCCGAGTCTGTGTGTAGCAGTCGCCACATTGCCACATTGCATTCACTTTGACATGTGACAACAATACTCTTTGCTCCTTCCGTTTTTTCTTTCTGTCAACCCCATTCCTCCTATCTATTTGTTTATTTCATTCTATCTGTCATGATATCGTTTATTTATCTCTCTTCCTCTACTCTTTTTTTTACTATCTCTCGCTCTCTCTCCCTTTCTTCCAGCTTTGGGACGTCCTTCAAGACGGGGGCCCCCCCTTCTAGTCGCCCCCCCCCCCCGCAATGCGGGCCCTGCGGGCCCATCCCCTACACCACTGGGTTGGGTGGACAACAACAACATGTCATTAAACTCTTTGCACAACTTCTTGTCCACAAACATGCAACATTAGAACTATTATATTTCATTCTTTATGCTATTTCTTCACATTTGTTTCTTTTATACTTTCTTTTTTGACTGAGTGTATATTAATTTATACTTATAAAGGTAAATGACTTGTACTCTATTTAGTGTACTTATATATAACTATTTTATTGCTCATGATGCAGTATGAACATTTTGTTCAGTGCAATTGACATCTAAAAATATTTTATTTCTAACAATTATGTGATGGCAATACATTAACTAACACTTTACAGTTTTCAGACTTTAATAATTAATACATATTGTCTATGAATAGAGGATGAGATTCTAAAGTACACACATTATTATTATTATTATTATTATTATTATTATTATTATTATTATTATTATTATTATTATTATTTATTGGTGTTTAATGTCACACTTTTCTGCACAATGGCTAATCATGACCACGACAGTTTTACGGATGGAGAAAGCCAGAGTACCCGGAGAGAACCACCGAACAACAATGGTGAGCAACGGTCAGCTCCCCAACATACTAACTCCACACAAGCAGGGTTAGCATTGGTTGAAGACAAGTGCTCCATCGATGTGCAGTACGCCTTAGTACACAACGCCACCGTGCCCCCAAAGTACACACATTAGCAGGGGCAGATATTGTAGTTATAAAAACTGACGGGAGAAGATCTTCTAGGTTTTGTTACGATTTTGTTCACTTAAGGGGTCGTCCAACCTAACTTTGGTCAATTTTTTGACATTTTTCCCAATGCCTCAGAAACAGATAAGAGAAGTAAGGAAAGGCAAATTATATATCAAAATAATGAGTAAAGTGCATAGAAAAGGTACATATATTTTTTTTCAGGAAAAAAAGTGAATTTTATGATTTTGAAGAAGATTAATTTGCAAATGGCATAAGTAACGAACCGGTAAAACCACAAAATAATCGGTAATTCGAAAGCCTTGTCCTCAATATAATGATAACATACTACAGACTCGGAGAAAGCATTTTTTTGACACACACTCTGGTGGGTTTTGACGTTTGAATGTAATAACACCAACACAAATTTTTGATGTTCCGGATGTGGCCATGTTTCAACGATGTTTTTCCGGTCATGTGATTACGATGTGGTTCTTGCAGAAATACTCAATTTGGGCAATCGTAAGAATGCAAGGACGTGATCACGCCCTTTATTTGTTCGAGACAATGTATGAGCGTATTTGCAAACAGGTGACAGCAAGTACTTGAGCTGTTAATGTCATAACTGCAAAATATGGTTCGAAATTCCCTCTCGTGTTTACAGGCCGTCTGAACTTTTTTGTTGACAAAAAATCTGAATTATTGCGCACTAGAAAGACAACATGAACCACTTGTAAAAAAAATAACCGAGTGTATAAAATCGGGACGATACACATAAAATAAGGCAATATTCATAACAAAGTAAGCAGAATGCTTCAGAAATCACTTTTTCACGAAGTATATTCCAAGTGACCTGGAACTATATTGAGCGTGTTAATTTCCCCCTGTCGCTGCGAAGTTATTTACGTCCTAGTAACCATGGAATTTGAAGGCGGGTATGTTTGATGTCTGCAAAGGACCGATTGAAGATGGGTTGAAAATGATGCATTCGTGCTTTTAAATAAGGTGCGCTTGGACGATGCTGAGAATTTAGTTTTTTCTTCCAACCAACCATAGTAATACAAGCGTCGATCAGTGTCTTTTATGATCGTTTTACACTGACAAATGTGACAAATCTCCTTCACGGGAAACCATCCCTCAATTTGCATATCACAATAAACATAACCGCGTGGCCGTGTGGTCAAAACCGAAACGAATTATCGAATGCACGGTCAATATTAGCTGCAATTGGCTTTTAAATAAATGAAATACACGAAATATTCGCAATTTCTTCATTATTCATGCCGAGTTACTTTTTAATCAAACCACATGCGTTCAGTTTCGTTTGTCGGCATCAAACTGATATTGTTTGTGGTAATTAAATAGTACGAGAAGGCGAAGGAAGCCAAATATTTTTACATCATCTATTATTTAATTCAAATTGATAATTTCTTTTATTTTACTGAAATTATGAACTGATAAGTTGGGTGTGTTGCGATTATTATGCCCCAGACCTGGAACTTAGTGAAAGTTGGAAAATCAAAGGTGCATCTAGGGCCGTGCAGTGGTGACTCCCTGTCCTCTTAATCTTAGTCTTACCCATTCATCATTGCATGTACCAACATTCCCCCTTGTATCTCAACCATTGCTACTCCAATTTGAAGGATATTTGGTTTTGTGATCGAGCATCATGGAGAAACAATACCTGTGTAGCTGCTGTAGCATGTGTTTCTTCCCACATTTTTTCAGAGTTGTGGTACTTTTTCACTCTTTTGAGTTAGAAAATTTTGTTTATAACTAGTTGATTTGTTACAATTTGTTGCAGAGTGCCTGCTAATACCCTCAATTGTATTGCTACAGAATTTTCTTGTGAAGATTTTGTTCCTATTACTTATCAAGCAAAAACCTAATGAATATTCTGTATAAAGCCACCAATCTGATGTTTGACACTTTTATTGGAGCTGTTTTGAAGGCTTATGGAACTCAAAATGTTGATTATGGCAGGACTTTTCTATTCACCCATTAATCGATAAATTAAGTGTTATAGTTGGAAGTAAGAAGCATGAAAGGTCCAGAACTAAAACTCTAAAAAGAATGTTTTGCAATGTAACATGATTTTTGCAGATACACTTATTTGGAGGTTTACCTGTCTGATAGTGTTTGGAACATGTGTGGCCAGGATCTTCAAAAAGAAAAAAGAGTTAAACTTTGAGAAAAAAGGCATATGCCTTGAGTGCCGGAGGTAGAGTCATACAAGGAAGAGAGTCCCCCCCCCCCCCCCCCCCCCCAAAAAAAAAAAATTTTCTGTGTCAAATGGAGCTCACTTGTCATCTTTTGGGGATTGCTTTGTGTACTGCGTTCTTGAAAAAAATATGTGAGACCCTCTGGATGTGCCCTTCTGATCTCAATATGTCAGTAAGCCTCCTTGGGGAAAGTACATGCAATAATGGTTATGTAAGGTTGATTTGATGTGTTTTGAATAACAATGTACTTTTAAGTACATTAGATGGTTTATTGCAGTGACAGGTTACAGTTACCCTTATTTCTTCTCCAACAGATATCATGAGTGTATTGGTGTCCAAGAGTTAAACAAAGCTAATGTACTTATTGATAAACCAGACAAATTTAACAATTTAATCACTATCAACTTGATGCATGGGATAAAAGGGGTTACAGTGCAAGGGGTTTGTAAATATATTTATTCAACTACAATGTATGACTTTGCAGTGCATTCTACATAGGAGAATATCATATTTTCTTTCCAAACCATTACAGTAACACATACATCTTGATATTGGGAGACACTCTTTTGTCCTTCCATACTTCTTCTGCTGGACTCCTTCAAGTTGACCTTTGTTGAACTCCCCAAATCAAAACATAAACAAAAGAAAATGTCTGCCTTCAATCAGTGAGCACTCCACTTATAACATTTGGTCTCAATCTTCATTACTTTCATGAATTAGGAAAAGATTTCTTCGAGTATGTACTTAAATGTTTATAGAATACAGCTGTTATTTTATTTTGAGGTATTTTATTGTAAAAATTTTGTTCTCTTACTTATGCCATAGCAGACTTTCAGGTGGTGCTATTTACACATGGCAGCAGTTCCATGGCAAATTTCTGTTTCCACATGTTCTATGTTTCATTCCAAGCATTTTGGTATATAATTTATTGGGGTTATTCATTTTGGGCCTTTTTTAGACTTGAAAGAAAATTACATGAAATTTGACCAAAGTTAGGTTGGACGTCCCCTTAAAGTGTTCAGACGTATTCTATTGTACGGCAGCGTATTAGGGTCAGGATCTTTTCATTTAATAAACTGTTTATACAGTTTAATAAACTGTTTTTACAGATTAATAAACTGTATTTACAGTTTAGTAAACTGTATTTACAGTTTATTACGAGACTGTTTTTACAGTTTATTACGAGACTGTTTTAACAGTTTATTAGGAGACTGTTTTAACAGTTTATTAGGAGACTGTTTTTACAGTTTATTACGAGACTGTTTTTACAGATTAATAAACTGTATTTACAGTTTAATAAACTGTATTTACAGTTTATTACGAGACTGTTTTTACAGTTTATTAGAAGACTGTTTTTACAAATTAATTAGCCATTCGACTATTGGTTAGTAGTATAGCATGTACCCGTTCGTGCGATATTACCCTGACTTTTGGGGAAGCTGCTAGTGTTAAATCTTCATAGGAACCGGACTTTGTAGCGATTTTTCTGTGCGAAACTTCGGCGCCATCTGGCTAGATCCGGCAAGTGGTATACGAACTGCATATATCGCCTACAATAGTGCTTCAAGTCGGTAGTAATGGCACAACGATAGAAGAACATTATAGTACAGAGGACTACAGAAGAAGCTAGTCAAAGCACAGAAAGCTGAAACCGATGGTAAGATCACCTGTATAGGGGCTATATAGGGCCTTGGAATCTCACTTATGGAATCCTACTTATAGAATACCTTTTATAGAATCATTGTGGAATCCCCTTTTGAAAACGTCTGGCCTTCAGCTCCACTTTTTGCAAGATGAGGATTAGAGTCGAATGTGGAGCCACTCGTTCGACCAATTACGCTATGGCTTATTTGCTCGATGGGATTCTAGTCGTTTGATCAATCGGAGATAGTTAGCAAGCCTGCAGTAGTGCTACAAGTCAGATAGTAATAGTACAAGGAACTAATGGTACAAAGCTTCGAGGGTGGTAGAAATTTTAGTATTGGTCGACTACAAACGAGGTTATAGGACAGGAAGTGGAAGACAATATGTAAACAGATGGCAAGGCTATCTGTGTAGGAACTGTGAGGTGATCGACTCGTCGCGGGGGGGGGGGGGGGGGAGTGGGTCTGATGAGCCCCGAAAACTCATGTTTTAGAAAGGTTGTCGTGTGATACATCATTTTAAAGGTCTCGACGCGTGTAATCCGATTATTTGATATTTGCCGGGTCCCTAGGGACTGAGACTTAGGTGCATAAAAAAATTCAAGTTTTAAAAAGGTTTGTTGTCATGTGATACATCATTTTAGCCCGAATATTTGGTTTTTGTGTCTCCTCAAGGGGGTGGGACTGAGGGTTGGGACCTCGAACACCAAATTTTAGAAAGGATGTCGGGTGATACATCATTTTAAAGGTCTCGATTTGAATATTCCGAATATGAAGTGCCCAACCCTCTCTGAAGAGGTGGGGCTGAGGGGCAAAACAAATTTAAGTTTTAGAAAGGTATTCGTGTCATATATCATTTTAAAGGTCTTGACTTAAATATATCGAATATGAAGTATCCGACCTTTCCCGAGAGGTGGGGCTGAGGGAAATTAAAAATACGTTTTAGAAAGGTAGTCATGTCACAATTCATTTTAAAGGTCTTGGGTCGAATATTTCGAATATGAAGTATCCGACCCTCCTCGAGTGGGTGTGGTGGGGCAAGGTCGTAAAACCTTAGGCGATGCGAACGACACACTCTCCAACATGTGACAATGTGTGAAAACGTGTACTTTTTAGTGTTTTATCAAAGGATTTCATTGAATTGGCGGTGATGTCTCGTATGTGAAATAGTCCAAATTGAGTGAAGTTGCAAAAAAACATATATTTTTCCGTCGGTGTTTTCCAGTATCTCTTCGTCGGATGCGATTGGTTTGGTGAAGATCTCTCAGATGAGAAACATTTTCAACCGCACGATATCTTGGTTTATTCCAATCAGTCTGTCACAGACGAAAACAGCTTTAGGTAGTGCGCTTTTCAACGGATCTGATTGATTCGACAGTTTCGACGGAGATCTATCAAATGAGAAAGAGGAGATTTCCAACTGCGTGGCATGCTGCGTGGCATTTAGTATGCAAGTGTATCTTACCGTTAACCTGCCTCGGCTCGACGGTGTTATTTGCCATAGTCTTATCAGAGTTATGTCCTATTATAGAGTTGATATTTTTCGCAAATGTGTTTGTTTTTAGGTGACAACAATTAGGCGAAATGGTGTCATATTTGGTGTGCAAGTGAGTAGTATATCGTGTACCCGATCGACCCTGATAACCCGAACTTTTTGCTGGAGCAGCTCGTGTTAAATTCCCATAGGAACCGAACTTTTGCCGAGCATTTTTTCCTGAGGAAAACGTTTGTTCCCTCCAGCTAGATCCGGCAAGTGGTGTACTTACAACATATGTAGTATACTGTGGTGTGTATAGTAATATACGTACACATTGGGCTTTGGGTATATATTATGGGTAAGTGGTGGGAAGATGATGGGAAAGTTGGGTTTTCTTGAAAGTTCTTTTTCGCGAAATGGTTGACGTTGCTATTGACGTCGTGACGTCCTGATGCGCACGCGACGTCACAGAGATGTTGACCTCTGTTGTTGTCTACTATACAATCTGACATAATGTTATTCGGGTCAGGGGGTGTCGAGTTTCTCGTATGGGGCGGGGTGTGTGATATGGTAGTGGCGGTATATATCAATGTTGGTATACTATTACCCCATTGGGCCTTCATGTCATTATTATTATTATTATTATTATTATTATTATTATTATTATTATTATTATTATTATTATTATAGAACGGCAGTACAGTATGGGCGATATATACCTCTGTGGCCCCCGCCCCTCCGCGAAAGCCATTGGTACTACAAATCGACTTAATGCTTTGTGTCATCCCATGACTGGGTTAGCTAGTATGTAATGCGGTGGCAGACGTTATTTTGGGGTGGATGGGTGTAATGCATGGTCGCCGAGTGTGTTATCCTATAGGATGTACGCGTTGTACCACTACAGGGCCAATGTTAGCTCTTATTACTATTGTCCACCTGGTGTTATCCTATGACTGGTATAGGTATTATGTAATTCTGGGCCAAGCGGTATTGATGGTACAGGTAATGCCTGGCAGTTTAGAACGGTAGTATAACATGGGCGGTATATAACCCTGTAGGCTCCCTGTTAGTGCTTGGTATTATTAACCAACCGACTGGTTTATTTTATTATATGGCTGGTATAGGTAGTACGTTATAGTAGGTCAAGTGGTATTACGGGGTTGAGGTAATGCTTGGTAGCTTAGAACGGTAGTATAGCATAGGCTGTATATACCCTTGTAGGTCTCTTGTTAGTCCTTGGTACTACTAATTCGCCAGATGCTTCATATTATCGAGCGGTATTGTGGGATGGAGTTAATGCCTGGTAGTACAGAAGGGCAGCAGAGTATGGTTGGTATATGCCCTGTGGGCCCATCTTAACCGTTGATAGAATTAACCTACCGAATATTTGGTGTCATCCTATCACTGGTGAGGTGGTACGTAATCCTAATTCTTCCTACCCTATTCCAATTATGGAAGCTGATTAACCAATCATATTGCTTCATTTTCCGTAATTATACTTATTCATACAAAGTTGTCTCCCTTGTGCATAACAAAAGCATATATCATTCCCAAAGCAAATAAGCTATCGACCGAGTGACTCGCACATACTGCTCGAACGACTCAAATCCCATCGAGAAAATGAGCCATATAATAAAACAAACCAATCGGTTGGTTAATAGTACCAGGCACTAACAAGGGGGCCTACAGGGGTATATATGTCAAGGTGATAGCTTGAATTTTCGATTTTGTTGTTTAAAAGTGTATATATTTTCGATAATCATTCTCACTGGGCTAAATATAAAGCATAAGGATAAGGACATGGCGGACCCCGAAAACCGATTTGTCACTTAAACAGACCTGCAGTAATTCAAGCGCTGGTAATGAGGCATGCAATTTAATGTCCATCATGGCGCATTTATTGAACGCTACATGGGCGGTCTGGATAAAACATTAAAGATAGTAAATCCAGTGTCATCATGCAGTCGTTATCTGTGTAATTATGACCAGTTAATAGGTAATTATTGTAAATACAGTACATCGCACATGTTCTAGACACATACCCATATTATGCATCTGGTCTGTCACGAATGTCAGGATATACCGAAATGCAAGACTTAAAGGACCTTAAAAGCGAAATTAAATTAAGATAGATCTAAGCGGCCAAGTTCAAGAGAAGCAATTAAAATGAGAATTAATGTTCTGGCTATCGAAATAAAAATCGATCGGGGAAATTCATTCCAGCCATTTCACTGTGAAGGTGTGTAAGGCTGTGGGTCTCTGAGAGTAGATGGGGATGTCCCATGCTTAGAGGAGGTGCCGCATCGGGGCGAAAGTATAGACACGTTGTGATGTAGGCGAGTCACGGAGCTCATATTTAGAATAGGAGCACCTATGTTTATCTCAGAATAATGTTCATACAGGCAAGCCTACTCTGCGTACGTACGTCTTGCCTTCTACAACAGATATGTCGTCTTCCTAAATACTAATAGTTCCCTGTGCTCCGTACTGCCTATTTCTGATCCTACATTCAGAAATGGCCACCAACTTGGCCGCGACGGAGAGTTTAGCCCCACTGTTGGCGACTGCTTGAGTGAAAAGCGTCCAGTCAAGTGACAAAACGCTACTGGCCGTGCGACGACACTGTAAGAGTGACATTTCGTCACTTGTTAGAGGGAAAGCGACATACTAAAGTGACAATACGTTAGCGGCCGTGCGAGTGCAGTTGTAGAGTGATATTCTGTCACATGTTGAGTAAGAACGTCCGTTAAAGTGACAATACGTTAGTGGCAGTGCGACGGCTGTGAAAGAGTGAAGTAAAGAGGCAACCAAAGAACAAGCGCCAACGAGAAGGAAGGAAAACCAGCAAGAACAGAGAATGCGGGCCCGCAAGTGACTCAAAAACTGTGTGGGTAGGGGTGATTAACGTTTATTCATTTGATTTCATGTAAGTCACAAATTACCACATTTATTTATATGCATATGTATTAAAATTTTTGTTTCCAGTGAACCACAATTGATTCATGCTTTTTGACGAAAAGTCACATACCCTTTCGGGATAAGGATCGCCCCTGCAAAAGTGAAACGGTCGGGTTCCTCGCGGTGAGACATACGTTCGCGCACGGATTCAGGCAACATTCATTGTTTCATATTCCACTCCCCTGCAATGTCGAGGCTATAGCGGTGAGATGTCTATCATAAAATGTTTACGAATGACTTGCTCAAACCTTTGCTCAAACGTTTGACATGTTTCACTCTCTCTAAATATTGTAGTAATAGCAGCAAGATCTCTCTCTATCTCAGTACGTTCACGAATCACTTGCTCGAAAGTTTTGTCATATCCCACTCCCCTGCAATATCGAGGTGATAGTAGTTGGATCACTCTATTACAGTATGTTCACGAAACACTTGCTGGAAAGTCCTGTCATATTTCATTCTTCCGTAATGTCGAGGTGATAGCAGTAATATCTGTATCCCAGTATGTTCACGAATCACTTGTTCGAAAGTTTTGTCATATTCCAATCCCCTGACATGTTGAGGTGATAGCACTTGGATCTCTCTATCACAGTGTGTTTATGAATCACCTCTGCAAAAGGATTTCCACATTTCATTCTTCCGTAATGTCGAGGCGATAACAGTAGGATCTCTCTATCGCAGTACATTCACTTGCTGAATGTTTGTCTTATTCCACTCCATTGAAATGTGGAAGTTGTCAGATCTGTATTGTGTCACAAAACCTTCACGAATGTCTCTCGTCAAAAATTATTCCTCTTTAATCGACTCGTAAACTTAATATTACATTCAAAAACGTTGATGAGTTCTTCGACTAGTGTCGAGCTTCTGATCAACGAGTAAATTAGTTGTGTGCTATTGTTTTTAGAGGGTACGTGCAGCTTCCTCAAAATGTATTCGTGAAGACGTCGTGTTGGTGTTTTGGGTTTCCTTCTCGAGAGGTTTCATCAGACACTTTAATGTATCATAATACTTTCACTCATTTCATTTGGACTCTCTCTCGTTTAGCGTGATATCAAGCTACACTTCAGCATGCCATGCAGTTGAAAATCTCCTCTCTCTCTCTCATTTGATAGATCTCCTTCGAATCTGTCGAATGACCCACACCCGTCGAACAAGCACACCACATAAAGCTGTATTCGTCTGCCACATACTGATTGGAATAAACCAAGATATCATGCGATTGAAAATGTTTCTCATCTTAGAGATCTCTATGAAACCAATCGCATCCGACGAAGAGACACCGGAAAACACAGAGGGAAAAATACATGTTCGTCAGAGCAAAGCCAGCCTAAATATAGGGGCAAGGGGCATATATAAAGATATTGTAAGTTCAAAAGATATTCCGCATCAAGGCGAAAAACCTACGTGAATTTCACTTCTCTGTGAAGCTGGGCATAGAAAAAACACACGTGGTGTATATCCAGCTTCAGGGCAGGGACCCAGGGGAGAAACGGTATGTTAGATAAGGTCTAATCTCTTTCAAGTTATACAATAGTCGCGAGTCTTATGAGACGTAATCGGTTGGTGGCAGGATATCGTTACGGCCAATTGAGAAACGAGATTCTAAAAGATAGAAATGTCTGTCGTGTCGTCACCTGATCATTAGTATAGCAATGAGTGGCAGGAACGAATCGGTTCTCTCGACAAGTGAAATCACCGTTAAGTCACGCGCGAGATGACTTGTATTGATTCTGCCTCGATATACGTCATCTCTCACTGTTTTGGCAGATGGACAGATGAGCGTCTGTCCATCTGACAGTTTAGGGTAAAAAGTATATATATACCTTGAAGAGCAGAGCATTAGACACACACTTGGGGTCACACACACGTTGGTGAAGTCCAGGGCAGGCGGACTCTGTTTCCTGGCATAGGGGTACCTTCGATCACAGGACCCTGAAACGGCTGGAATCGCCAGACAGGGCATTCCACGATTGATTTAGCTTAAGGTTGATAGGCGGCTACAGTGCCAAATTCGTTGAGAAGGAAAACCCAAGGTGAAACGTTAAAGTTTAGATTGTCGAGTAGCAGGTATCAGTCTGCAATAGTCAGAAGTGCAGGTTAATTGTATTGTGCGTATTAACCCTTTGAAGCGTCAGACTGATTGCGTTGGGAGTAGTTTGTTTTGCTGTCGACTGGAGATCGGTGTGAGTGACAATCTCGCCCTAGCACAAAAAGGGGCATTTGTGAATCGTGAATTCAACCAGGAACAGTGAACATTTCAATAGGACTTTCACGGAAGACTTTCAAAAGGCACATGAGGTATGAGTAGACAATATCTGACCCAAATCAGAAGTACGGTGGCTTTATAGATGACAAACATTGCTGGTCGGTACCCTCCGACAGCCAGAGGTACAGTTACGCACAGACGTTGACATTTGAGCCTTAGCGGGTGAAGCTCTTATGGCGAGCTCACGGTAATAACATTTCAGATTTGTGAAGCTCTTATGGCGAGCTCTCCGTAATATAATTTCAGATTTGTGAAGCTCTTATAGCGAGCTCACGGTAGTAACATTTCCAGCGTGTAGACTATAGTGCCAGCACAGGGCTATGGCATGACTATATAATTATTGAGAATTATTTAACCCTAGCAACCCACTTTCTGTGAAAAGAATCGAATTGTTGATTGTTGAAATATTGAAATGGCTTTATTTTTATGTGTAAATAAAAGAATCGTTGTTACTTTAAATCATTCTTTCCATTACACAGCCTGAAGTGATTAGGAATCACAGCTAACGGAAATCGAACCTACCTTAGGCCAATATGGCAGGGGAGAAACGAAATCACAGCGCCGGTCGAACTCAGCTCCCAGCGCCGAGTTCGCGGCACTAGGATTCCGACTCTCCACGTCGGTCTAATTTTCCCGCAATTTCATCAGCGGGACTAAATAACCCCATGTCAGCCCAGGCCTTTCGGGGCCTCAGGTGTCCTGACAATGTTTTTGCATCTTCTGTCAATTTGGACTGTTTCACATACGAGTCATCACCTCCAAAACAATGAAATCCTTTGAGAAACACTTAAAAAAAACAGCTAAAACAGTACACGGATTCACACATTGTCACATGCTGAAGAGTGTGTCGTTTGCATTTGCATGACTACCTTTCTAAACCTTAAGTTTTGAAACCCACCCCACGGTTCCATCCCATCGGGAATGCTGGATACTTCATATTCGAAGTATTCAAGTCGAGACCTTTAAAATGATGTATCACACGCCTACCGTCCTAAAACTTGAGTTTTGAGGTTGCACCTTCGGCCCCCACCCACTCAGGGATGGTCGGATACTTCAAATGCGAAATATTCAAGTCGTGAACTTTAAAATGATGTATCACATGACTACCTTTCTAAAACATGGGGTTTGAGGCCCCCACCCCTCAGCCCCACCCTATCTGGGAGGGTCGGATACTTTATATTCAAAATATTCAAGTCGAGACCTTAAAATGATGAATCACCCGACAACCTTTCTGAAACTTAAGTTTTGAGGCCCCACCCCAGAGCTCCCTCGGATAGACGCAAATACCAAATATTCGGACTACATGCGTCAAGACCTTTAAAATGATGTATCACATGCCAACCTTTCTATAACTTGAATTTTATATGCCCCCAGCAAACACCCCCCCCCCCCCCCCCCTCGGGGATGGAAAAATACCAAATATTCGGACTACACGCGTCTAGACCTTTAAAATGATGTATCTCTTGTCAACCTTTCTAACACTTGAATTTCTTTATGCCCCTCAGCCCCATCCTCTCGGGGAGGGACAAATAACAAATATTCGGACCACACGCATTGAGACCTTAAAATGATGTATCACACGAAACCTTTCTAGAATATGAGTTTTTGATGACCCTCAGACCCACCCCCGAGAAGAGTCGATCACCTCATTTAACCTTTACGCGCTGAAGCTCGAACACAGTTCCTAAACAGATAGCCTTGCCATCTGTTTCCATCTTGTCTTCAACTTTCTGTTCTTTAACTTGCCTCGTTCGTAGTCATCCAATATTATAATCTTCTACCACCCTCGCAGCTTTGTATCATTAGTTTTTTTGTACTATTACTATTTGACTTGTAGCACTTCTGCAGGCTTGCTAACTATCTCCAATTGAACGAACAACTAAAATCCCAACGAGCAAATAAGCCACAGAGTAATGCGTCGAACGAGTGCATCCACATTCGACTCTTATCTTCAGCTCGGGAAAAAGTGGAGCCGAAAGCTAGACTTTTTCAAAAAGGGATTCCGTAGGGATTCAATAAAAGGTATTCTATAAGCGGGATTCCATAAGTGAGATTCCAAGCCCTATATAGCTCCTATAAGGTGGTCTTACGATCGGTTTCAGCCTTCCGTCCTATGACTAGCTTGTACTGTAGTACCGTATCCTATAATCTTCTTATCCCCTTCTACCATTACTGCTGATTTGAAGCACTACTCTAGGCTTGCTAACTGCCACATATTACCTGTACCCTGGGCCAAGTCTTAGAATGTCAAAGAACCATCCATACCCTGCTAGGAGACTGGAAACCAAGCATACACCACACAGCAGTACATTTCATACAACCTATACCATATATGGGATAGCACACCAGCCCAGAAGGATTGTTGTTCCAATGGTTAACATGGGACCTAAGTCGGTATATACCGCCCATACTATTCTACTGCACTACAGAAGACATTACCCCCCACCCACAATAGCTCTTCTCCTAGCATTACGTTCCACCTATACCAGCCATAGGATAACATGAAGCATTAGGTCGATTACTAGTACCAAGGGAAAAGTTGAACCAATAGGGATATAAAAAAAAACGTCCTTTACTTCCTAACAAGACAACAATGGATTACCCCTACTCAACAATACTGCTTGGCCTATCATTACGCAATACCTGTACCACCTGTGGGTCAGCACACCGTCCTAGGTAGATAATGGTGCTGCTACCATTCTAAACTACCAGGCCTTACCCCTACCCACAATACTGGTTGTTTTAGCGATACGTACTATCTATACCAGTCAGAGGATAATTTGAAGCATTAGGTGGATTAATAGTAGTTGGGGGTGGCACTCTGGACCCAAGATCTGTGAAACTTATAGACCCAAGAACTTATAGACCCAAGAACTTATAGACCCAAGATTTGTGAAACTTATAGACCCAAGAACTTATAGACCCAACATGTATGCACTGGTGGCACAGTGCATACATGTTGGGTCTATAAGTTCTTGGGTCTATAAGTTTCACAAATCTTGGGTCTATAAGTTCTTGGGTCTATAAGTTCTTGGGTCTATAAGTTTCACAGATCTTGGGTCCAGAGTGCCACCGCATCATGCTTTTTTTATGGCCAGATCCTATAGTACATTTTTGCTTATAAGTTTTTTTCACTGGAGGATAAGGGAACTGGTTTTTTGTCTTTTCATAACAAAGACTTGATTGTGTACATGAGAAGATCTCTTTCTAATAGTGTTGGTAGCCCTTAGAAGGGCTGTTTTAGTTTTGATGAAGTGCAAGTCACTCAACAGTTAGCAATATTTTTCATGTATCGCCCAAGACCATCGAATCGTACCCGTTTCTTTTTTTTAGGTTTAACAATATCATCAGATGATTCTTCCTCTGGAATAGGTTGTTGAATTACTGTATCTGTTTGTGTGGATGTAGTCACTAACTGTAGGAACTGTAATCTTATCAGCTGAGAGAACGATCTTTTGGTGAGATGATTTCATGTCTTGTAGAGTCTCCAAGATTTTCTGTAATAATGTTTCATTTTTTTCATCTTGTGAAAAAGTATTATTCACCCTCTTATTTGGTATGGTATCCTTTTGGTTTGGTATTCTCTGCTGTGTCATCAATGAGTTGTCAATACGAATTAAATCGTTAAAATCATCTAGTATATTGTATTCATCCATGATTGAATGCAGAACAGGCGATTGCTTTTTATCAAATGAATTGTCTGGAATGTGTGTTAGATTTTATAGACAATGCGAGGATCGGAAATGCACTGGAGAATGCTCACGCGACATTTTTGATTGAGTGCGGGAAAATATTGTTGATAACAGACGTTTACTATCACAGCCGTCCGATGTCAACAATATTTTCCCGCACTCGATCAAAATTGTCGCGTGAGCGTTCTCCAGTGCATTTCCGATCCTCGCATTGTCTACAAAAAGAAGGTGAGTTGAGGATTTGGATACGTTTCATCTGACTAAAGAAAAATCATCTTTTGACAGAGAGGAAAAAGACATGGAGCCAACGAAGATCAATTACAGTTCCGTAGAGAGTTATGAGAGAACCAAGAAACAGAGAGCCGATGAAGAATTCACCTTGGCTTTGAGAAAGTGGTGGTCGGCAACACTTTCGATGGAAGAACAACTTAAGAAGATTGAAGACCACCCTTTCGTCAAAGCCGCCACACGTCCGTTCGGGGAGATCCAGTACAAGAATCGACCTAAACACTGGTTTGATCTCCCCGTACATTTGCAGGAGGAAGCTCTTGTAGGACGAAGCTATGCATGGGAACAAGATTGCTTTACAGATGAAGAGATGCTAGCAACAACCATAGGCGTGTGGGAAGGTGAATTCTTCACCGAAGCAGAGATGGCTTTACCAAACAGCTCTCTACGGAACTGAAGATTTTTAAAAACGGCCCTTCTAAGGGCCAACCACACTATTAGAAAGAGATCTTCTCATGTACACAATCAAGTCTTTGTTATGAAAAGACAAAAAACAGTTCCCTCCCTAGAGTGTGACCCAATGTCTATATTAATTTAAAATCATTTTATATTAGGGGTTATCCATATGGTTTTGGGTTTTGTCATCTCTCCACCCTGTGTATACAACTTCTATAAATGGGGAAATTTTGTGTGTCTTCTTGTGTTTTGTTGTAAGTATAAGGAAATTATGCTTACAATAAAACACAAGAACACATGCACAAAATAAAAAAACTTAGTGATTCGCGTTGTGGTCGAACTCTCTGTGATAGTTGTTTTTTCTATAGTAAGAATAGTATTCATTGTATGTTTAGCAATCAAAATTATCTCTACAGTATAAACTGTATATCAGGTTACACTATAAAAGTTTTCGATAAGTATGCATACAATATTAAAACCTAATACTCACAGTGAAAAAGAGAAGTGACTCTTAACTCTTTTTTACTGGTGGGAGATAATAGGGACACGGTGATAAAAATGGGATTATAGGACTAACCTAACAAAAATCGACTAAACTATCACAAAGGTTTTAACAAAAGACAAAACTGTATTTAAAGTTGAATCATTATATTGAAATGAACTCTGAACATATATACACCGAGATCTGAGTTTGCCTATCCATGAGAAAACCTATTTACATCAAGATTCTTTTTTATGCTAGCTTTTTTATTTGACACCCAAGATTGTTTTTTGAAAACAATCTTGGGTATCAAATAAAAAACTGATATCACTCAAGTGATCTGATCTTGAAACAAATATAAAAAATAACTAAAAACCCTATCTCTCTGTTACACAAATGTCTGGCGAAAATTATATAATAGATGATTGACTTTTAATAAAAAACTTAAAAAACTAAAAGATGTAAAAAATTACCTCTGTGGGATTGTTTTGACACCTGATATTTATTACAGTTATTTCAAATAATGTCTATAAGTTTGCTCAAACCATCGTCGAACATCTCTATCATTCTCTTGAAAATTTCTTGGATCAAATTTGATAGTAAGAACTGTCTCTAAATCATATCCTCTTGCAAGATGATCTAAAGCAAATATACAGTACATTCCACACACAACAGTAAATTCACTTTGTAGTCTCATTGTATTTATTGTCCAGGAATCTGTATTTTTCACTATGAAATTGTATATGTCTCTATCTAATGGTGGTAAACCATATGAATCAAAGTAGATAGCAGAATGATTGTCTTTAAAATATATTGCTATCCAATGTTCTCCTGGTTCTTTTGATGAATCTGTGTTCACAATATATGCTTGTCTGTGTTTAGGTTTTCGTTTTGGTAACAAGTCTTTTGAACACACTTTTCCTTTTAAGGTCGATAACCTTTGAGAACTGTCAAGTATAGTTTGTAATTGTATGGTTTCCATCTTCTTAGCCTTGAAAAAGGCTGGCACGGAGCCATTAATCAAGATATCCTGTATAATATGACTAGTCTCTTTTCACTAAATCTGCCCACTTTTGAATGTCTTTTTGGCAGTCTATTTCAAAGTCTATATGAGCACAATATTCTAATAAGTTTATTTTTCTTGCTCTCTTGTGTAGATTATATAGTATAGTCACTGGACACACTTTCTGTAAACACTCTGCAATGTTCATATCTATTAATGTTGTTGTGTTGGTTCGATTTTCTTCTTCACAGATATTTTTCATTTTCTGTTGAATGGATTTTGTCAGTTCTATCACTACACATTCTTGAAATAATGTTTGTATTTTTTCTTTACACATCTTGCAATGTTCACACTGACTCATCTTGTTTAATATTCAAATATCACTTCTCTGAATTTGTTGATTTCTATCTCACTATCAAATTCTGCATAGACAACAACGTTGATCACCTCTGGAAGAGCTTGAGCAAACTGAAGTTCAAACCTAAGATTGCCAGACTTTATTGGGTGAGCCAAGGGCCCACTACTACTCTGATCAGGTGTCAAATCAATACCCCAAAGGGTATACCCTTTTGCATAATCCTGCAAAGATAAATTAAATGATTGATTTTGTCCAAAATAGCCCATAGCTTCAAACAATGATAAATATGAATTTAGATAAAGTCCACCTTCAAAATTCGGTTCAAAGGGACGTGCTTTAATGGAATGTCCATCTATTGTGATTTCCAACTTATTCAAATCGAAATGTTGAAAATTAAATGGATTACTGCCAATATCTCCATTTATATCTCTATTACTAACTAAACCAAGAATAATTCGTTTTGGCATCTGTTTATGAAACAGATAGTCTTCTATTTTTGAACGAAGACCACTTCCAATAGTAAAAGTTTTAATTTCACTACGTCTTATGGGCATTTTATAATTTGTTCGATCAATTTGTGCATTAAGATCATTCGCAAATTTTGGAAATAAATGCAATGCCGGTATTCTGAATATGGCTTTTTGAATTTCTATTTTTCCATGTTCACTACCAATCAAACAAAATTTAGTTGGAGCACGATGCAATTTAATTCTCATCTCAACTCCATTTGGTAAATACTTATCTTGCACAAACAGATCTAAATGCAGTTTTCCTCTTAGTTGTACATTTTTGCTACCACCAATTATTTTAGCTCGCTCAGTCAAACCTTTGTTCGACGAAGCTTTACTTGTTTCTGTGAGGTGTCCAGGAGTATCTCTATACCACAACTCACTAGCAGCTAGATGTGTTTTTTTCACATCTTTTGAATAACTAAGAAAATTCTCAAAATATGCTCTATAAGGATAAAGATCTGTATTGGTGGTGATAAGATTGCCATTCAGTGTAACATCAATTTTACTGAACATGCTATGAAAAAAATTATTGATAGGAGCAATTTGTGTATCTCCACCCAAAACACTCCCATCTTGTTTTGTAATTTTAAATTGAACTTCAAGTGTAGATGCTGCAAGATCTAACCACTTGGTTGTTTGTCTTGGAATTAAAAATTCTATTGGTGAAGAATTATTTAAAGATGCAATAGGAAATTGTTCAATTTCACCAATATTTTCTATACCACTTGATGTTGGTGATACATTATCTGGATCAAAACTACTACCAAAATGTTCGCAAGATCCATGTAACATCATGATTTTTTTCAATCAAATATATCAAGTGGTCTTGATTTTCGTTTTGAATAAGCTTGTCTTTGACGTGTCTTACCTCTACGAGAATGAACCATAGACTGACGTTTTCGTTCTTGTTTTTGTCTTTTTATACCTAAAGCAGATTCACCAACTGATTTCAAAAGATCTTTTCCATGAGTTAATAAAATGTCTTTAGGTGCTTTACGTTTTTTTATCAATTCATTTGCTATTTCTAAACCATGTCTTAATCCATCTCTCTTTAAGGTTTGAAATGCATTTTTTGCAATTGGTTTTATAAATGGTGCAGCTGTTCTTATTGCTGTGCGAAAAATAGACCCTAATCCATATCCATATTGCCGTGGTACACCTTGATACACCGGCATCATTTTTTACAAATTTAATTTATGTCTCTGTCTAAAATGCAACTTGACAACTGTCTTGCCACTTGCAAACTGAATGGGTTTACCAGTGTTCCCATTTATATTTATACTAATCTGATCAAAATAAGATTTTGATACTGGTACATAATGTACATTATCAAATTCTATATGAGTATGTAGAGACTCTTTATGTGATTCAAATGGAATCACACGTAAAATAGGTGCTTCAATATCACCTAAAAATGTATAATCTGCTATGTCAGAATAAATAAAGATTTGATTGAAATCCACATTTAAGTCCACATTATATTTAAATGCTCCTTTTGATGTGTTGGGAAAAATGACAGGAAAAATATTGTCTTTACATCCCATTTTTTGTAATAAACTTTCTGACATTTCAATACCCACTTTCCCAATACTATTTCTTACTATTTTTACACGCCCTTGGAGAGTTGAAAATCCAACATGAAATAATACATCAAATGATTTAAATATGTCTCCAAGTTTTTCTTGAATTTCTGTTTGCATTGCATCTATGACATGAGCGCCATTTGAATATGCACCTGATAAAATATTTAATTCAACAACAGCAACACCTTTGTGTAATGTATGTTTCAAATTCGTTTTATTAATACGATTTGATATTTTGCTATCTGTCACAATGATTTTAAAAACAGATTCTTCATCTGTAATATTTTTTGCTTCCGAAGGTAAAATTACTTCAACTAATCCCACTTCCCAATGTTCTTTATCAACATGAATGGGTTTAGATAATTGTGTTTGAAAACAACATTGGCTATTATTTGGAAACATATCCATAGAACTATCACTCAGAAGTGTTACGTAAAATGAATTCATTTTTCTTATCTTGTGGTTGTTTCAAATATTTTAAACCTGGACTTGGAAGAATATATCCTAATGAACTACTTAATAACACTAACCACAATTCTTTATCAGGGCTTTGTAAACTCAAATGTGCAATGGCAGTAATTATAATACCATAAATGATAATAATCTGTGTGAAATAAGTGACTTGATTTTTTGCAACACGATTTCCACAAATTTTAAATTGTTGACTTTGTTGACTTTGTACATCAACACTTGTGGTTTCATTAGGTAATGAAGTTTCATTTAATGACATATTCTTTTTATATCAAATCTGATTCTGCTATCCAACTATCAAATTTCTTTGGATAACCTTCCCAATGTACTTTAAGTTCTTTAATAATTTTCTTTCCCACACGTCTTGACCGTCTATTAAGAATTGATTCAATTATATATTTTTTATCATCTTTTATACTTTGAATTTCTTGTGGATAAAATGTCCCTTGTATATTTTCACCACCCATATCTTCAAGTTTATAAGTGGGTGGTATTGTATGTTTTACATGAGTAATTTTAAATAACTCTTTTGTCCAATTTGGTAAATACCCTTTTTCAAATGTACGTTTGGTTTTATTAATACGTACTATATCACCAACTTTAAATTGTATTTTTTTCTTTTTAGACTTTTTTTTACCATACAAATGTTGAGATACTTCTACTTCATTTTCTAATGATACTGAAGCAGGAGTTCTCTGAATACTTCGATGAAAGCTATGATTATATCCATCAACTAAATTTTCCAACACATCAATGTACCTTAATGTACGTTTGTGTGTAAAATATTTCCACATTCGTGTTTTCAATGTACGTTGAAAACGTTCAACAATACTAGCTTTGGTTTCAGGATTTTCTGTTGTGAAGAAATGAATGTTTTGTTTCTTTAAAAAATTTTGTACATCTTTATTTTTAAATTCAGAACCTTTATCAGATTGTAATGATAAAGGTTTACGTCCAGAAGTTTTTAAAATACTCTGAAAAGATTTTGTTAATGTCTCTCCTGATTTATTGTGAATGGGTATTACCCATGCATATTTGGAAAATACATCAATAACACAAACTAAATAACGAAATTGATCATTGTAAGATTGTAAACTTTGTAAGTCTGTTAAATCAATCTGCCATTGATGATCAATACCACCCACTATAGTCTTACGTCTTGAAAATTTTTTACGGATGGGTTTATGTAAAGTATAAGTTCTTTCTCCTTTCAACCATTTTTTCACTTGATCAATTGTGATGGAAATATCTTTACTATGAGCTGCTTTGTACAATTTTTGTATACCACCATAACCAGCAGGATGTTTTGTATTGTAATATATTTCAGTTAATAAATCATTCAATAAGCTTCCCATTTTTCAGATAATCTACGTTTTGTCAATTTACGCTTTAGTGCTGACTTTGGTGTGTCTTCACTCCACTGCACTCTATGACCTCGACAAACTTTACGTTTTGGAGGGGAGGATTGAGGAGTTTCAGACCAACTATCTTCTGGAGAACTTTGATATTTACTGGGTTTGGGTATAGGTTGTCTATTCATCCATAACCAACGTTCACGATTACCAACAAAATCTTGAGGGATATTTATATCTTTTAATCCACGACTAAACATTTCCCATCCACTCGGTTTAAAACCTTTGCGGTGTCTAAGAACATCATTGACTAAATCTATGATATTTGAACCTTTTATGACTTCTCCATCGTAACTTAATACGCCCTGATCATCCCAACTCATGTGTGGATGAGATGATAAAGCAGATAATAATGAAGTTGCTTTACGTCTCATTGTAACAGGGACACTTTCTATAATACGATCTCGTAAAAATAATGATTTTTCTCCTGACTCAGGCAATGGAACCAATGTTGGTTGTAATGCCTTCTTATGTGACATTTGAAATTTTTGTAAAGTTTCCCCATACTTTTGTTCTTTCTCACTTTCGGACAACTCTGAATTTCCTAACACAGATGATAAATCATTTTGAAGTTGTGCAGTATTTGTAACTTGTGGGTTAGGGGGTAATCTTGGTCTTTGAGCTTTTTCATTTCTAAAACGTTGCATATCTTCTAACATTTGATAAGGTACAATAGCCATCTTTTTCATATTTTATCGACTAATTTATTTGCAAGATTTGTTGCAACTCCTATAGCAGGTCCAAGTAAACCAAGTAATGGTAAAAAACCACCTTTTTGATTTAAAATTTGTTTTTTCTTTTTGAGAGTTATTGATTTACTAGCGAGTGCTCGTAGTTGTTGACGCTTTGGATGTAATTTTTGTTTCTGATTTTTTGTTAGATGTATGTTGCCTTTTAAAAGATTATGACAGCATTCTGACACACAATTAATTAATTCTTTAGGTGCATTTTTCATAATTTGTTTTTGAAATGCTGGAGGAGTTTGACTTAAACCTATTAACATACCACCATATTTTTTAACTAAAGGAATTTTTTGTTTCTTATTTTGTCTCACCATCTTGCTCTTATAGAATCTAATGATTAAATGAAACAAATATAAAAATGTAATGCTATTTATATATGTGCAAACTTTATATTATTTAAAGTAAGACCTTATCCCTTTAACAGGTTTAGGTGTATTTAAAGCTGTAAAACGTGCCATTGTGGGAATCTTTTCTTTTAATGGTACATGTTGTGTATTTTGTACAGAATACATTGGTTCATGATTTTTAACACCATCTTTTGTTATTGACACTACACGTGTTAACTTAAGTGGTGATACTTTTCTTTGTCTTTGAAGATTTTTCACAAGTAATGCTTTTGTTTTTGTAGATGGAGATCTACGAGGTGCAATTTCAAAATTTGTGTACATATATTTTGGTCCTACCTTTCGTTGATTTTTTATCTCTCTAGAGCTTGATGAATTATTTGATCTTTTCTTAGGGGATTTTCGTTTCCTTTTAGGTGACTTTTGTTTCTTACTCTTTGTTTTTTTGAATGGTGAATAGAATGATCTACTTGTCTTATGACCATCCCATCGAATTAAATTACGAATGATAACACCACCAAAAAATCCACCACCTCCTGGTTTTAAAATAATGTTTCGTTTTGTTGCAAGATCAACTCTGGGATTTGCAAGTTGTTCAAGATCTTGTTTATGTTTATCCATATAAGTTAAAGTTTGTTTTGGCAATTTAATTTTCTTATTCAGTATGATTCTACTTGCTAATGTAAACCATTTTAAAATTTTCTTAAAACCTTTCTTAAGTAATTTTTGTCTTGCAAATGGACTTGTTTCTTGACCAAGTTGTTCCAAAGATTGTATGAATGATACCATGATGATGTGTAGTCGTTGACAAACTTTGACTAACTAACATCAACTCATTAGAACATGGGGAATTTATAGTTTTGTATAAATGATGGGACCACGTTCATTTTGTGTTACCCAAGGATGAAAAATATCAGTTCTTAATCTCAAAGACTCAGGAGTTCTAGGATGAAAATCAATTAATAAATAACCATGATCAATACTTGTTGCATCTTGATAACATGCATTTAAATGTGGTAATTGAACTTGATTTGCCAATACTTTAATTTGCCCTTTATCTCTGGTATTTTGAAATAAAATCATATAATGTGCATTTAAACTTATGGTACGACTAGATTTAGATTGTTGAAACATATTTTGTGTAATGTAAATGACACTTGCATTTCTATGATGTCCTTTTCGTGTGAACCATAATTTAATTTTTTCTTCATCTTTATCTCCTAACATATCATCAAAAACTACAAGATGGGGAATAGTGACATCACTGACAATTTCATATTCATCATCAGGGATACCATCTATGAATTTAATATCTTCACTTTCTTTAAGTAAAGTATATGTATTTTGCCATTCTTTATAACACCAAATGATTTTTTGTGGGGGAATTTGAAATAAGTCATGTTTCATATCAATAAGCTTTTTGACAAATTCTGTTTTTCCTGAACCACTAGGTCCCGAAATAAAGATATTACAAGGGTGTTGAAACAATAAACATTCACTCGATGCCATAATTGTATTTGTGTGAATAAGAGTTGTCAAATCATTCACTTGTATACTTTCTGATTCCATACCTTCTTCATGTCTTTTAGTAGGTATTCGTTTTAAGGGTGCTTTTAACTCAAATACAGTTTCTGAAGAATCTATTCTTCTATCTATTTGTGGTACACATTGTCCATACAAGTAATTAATGATTTCTTTATCATAAATTATATTACCCCACACAACTCTTGTCCAAATATTTTCTATATTATCTTTGTAAAAAGCATTCATGATTTGTAATGCATTACAAAATTCCCCATACATTTCATCTTTTCCCAATTGATTATGAATAAACTCTTTTGTTATTGTTAGATAACCAGGAGTGATCAATTGAAATGCATATAATAATGCCTTACGTGTAATCTTGTTGTCTAACATACGTCTTACTGGTTCCATGGTTGAAATCAAAGTGATGATTCTTTTGCCTCTTCTGATGTATTTTGTCCATCAGGTACTATATTACCTGATGCACAAAATACATCAGGACGGTCAGGAAAATCATTTCCTGCATTATCTGAAAACATTTTATCAAACTTAGTTTTGAATTGTCCTGCAGCTTGTCTTGCAATTATGGTACTAAATGATGTACTTTGATCATTTAGCACCATGAGTGCAAATAAAGACTTAGAATCTGGAAAATCATCTAAACACTTGTCATATTTTTTCATTGTTGAAAATATTTGATTTAAAGTGAATCCATAATCCATCACTGATAATATTTTATCTGGGGGTGTTTGCATACTTGTTGGTGGTTTGTATAATTGACAATTTCTTATCAATTGAATATAAGAACAATTTGGTGACCACTTAACATGTTCTTGCAAAGGAATATCTTTTTCTTCCCAATTCATTAAACCTTGTCCACATACAAAACATTTTACTTTACCATCTCCTATATAGAAAAATCCAGCTTTAGCTAAGTCTTCTTTCTTGGATTTTAAAATAGGGTTTGTAGTCATACTAAAACTTGAAAGTCTTCTTAACTCTGACAAGTATATAGGATAAGTAGGATTGAGTGGTAGAGACATCTTGCCTGCTCAGTGTTCAAAGTTGAAATGAGAAATCTGAAGGTTCTTTTATACCTTAGGCCCATAAGGTTTTGTGTCATATTTATCCACTACAAAATGGTTTGTGTACACAGATCTGAATGTTTTGGTTTGTAATTCAATTGTGACATGTCTGGTCTTGTTCAAACTTGAAATGAGGAATCTGAAGAGTAATTTTTATACCTTAAACCCATAAGGTCTTGTGTCATATTTATCCACTACAAAACGTTTTGTGTACACAGATCTGAATGTTTTGGTTTGTTTTTCACTTGTAACTTGTCTGTTCTTGTTGCGTTTAATTCTATGTGTGTATTCAATGTTCATTTTGTAATTATGTCTGTCTTGTACACATTCCACCATGGATTCAAAATTGATTTTCTGTGATGTATTGTAATCTAATGTGATTCCTTTAACTTTACATGAAGTGTGTATTTGACCATCTTTAATGTACTTGTAACCATAATTTTTTGGACCTAATCCTACATATTCAATAATTTTTGCATCTGGATGTTCATCTGTCCATTGACCTAACCTACTGTTTATAATTTGTGGATTCCAAAGTGTGGGGTTATGGATGTAAATACAACTGTCTGTGTCAAAGTATAATACCCGTCTACCCAAACGTCCTATTACTTTATATAATTCCATTCGTGCATAAGCTGTGACAAAAGATGCAACTGCAACATTAGCTGATTTGTGAGGTTCATAAACATCTGTAGATTTTGTGTAATTGACTAAAATACATTTATCATGATCAAACAATTCAACATTTTTAATAATGATGTCTTTATCTTGTATCAGGTCAAAATATTTTGATGGGTCTTGTATGTATTCTGTTTTTGTTTTTAAATTGTTTTGTGCACTTTTCCCCCATAAACAGTTTAACATGGTTTTAGCAAATGATCTTTGTCCTGGATTTTTTTCAATATTTTTCAAACGTATGTTTTCAATTTGTGCATAGTCTTTCTTAAATGTGTCTCTGTCTGTTTCTGTTTTCACCCAATCTGGATATCCACTGGCTTCTTGTTTCATTTTTAAATATTTGTTCACATAATGTTTGTAAATTTCTGAAGACCATTCTCCCCAATGCCAAATCTGATAAGTGTCAAGTAATGTGTATCCCATCCCCAATGCTTTAAAAAGTTCAACAGATGTCCATGTACCTGTAATACTGCGTTGATCTGGTGTGTGTTCACATTTGTCTAATTCTTGTTCTGCACATGTATTGCAAAGTGTAAAAACCATTTTCTTGTTGCAATGAATTGGTAATACTGGCATGTGTAGAGATTGTGGTGGTAAAACTTTACATTTGATAAGTCCCCTGTACTGTCTTATAGCATCCATGTTTATGTTTTCTTTTGTGAGTATATGTGGATGACCTACTGGATATTCTCTGTGTTTATTGACATAAGGATAGAGTGAACAGATGTCTATGTATTTTATTTCATTGTCTGTGCTTTGGTCTATTTTATGATGTAATTTAATGGCATTTGTTCTCCCCCCAAATAATGCTTCACGTGGTTTAATAGGATCCATGTTTGGAAAAAATGAATTCAATGTTGATTTTACTTCAGGATTTGATTTGCAAAAATCATCAAGTTCATGTTCCCATGTTATTCTCATGTTATACCCTAATGATTCTAAATGGTGTATGCGTTCCTGTGTATTGTTGTAGAGAGTTTGGTAATTTAGCAAATTGACTGGATTTTTCTCATGTCTGTTGTCTTTGTAACATGTTATGCACCCATGCCACATACATCCATAAAATTCAAAGATTGTATTTGTGTGTTTGTGAAACCCATCAACATAATATCCTCCTATTTTAACCTCCCCACCATTGAGTGCATGTTGAATATGTATGTTTTCTTCCTGTGCAAGTGTCTGTAAAAATCTAATGTCTTTAATGGAGTATTTGACTTTAGCTGGGTAACCTATGTCTGAAATGATTGCCATTTTGTTTTCTGGAAGTGAATTTTTTCTCCAAGCTTTTGTACATGCATCGGCTAAGGTAAATGCTTCTCTCAAAGGATCTATGCCATCACTATCTATAAATTTTTGTCTGAATTCCCCACACCCCCTACGTAAAATATCTACATCTGATTTACAGTATAATTCCATTTCTTTTTGAAAATCAAAACTGGCATGACTAGTAATTTTTTGTTTGTACCCTTTGATAAAATCCTCCCTATCTGATGGAGACATTGAATCTGGCATATACAATGTTGAATCTAAATAAGGGCCAATATAATTTTGATAAGCTTGTGTGTTTGCCAAATGGGGGAAATAACCTTTTGCTAATTCTGTCAAGCCAAATGTTTTGGGAAATTGTGCCAATCTCATTGAAAGAAAATTTAAAGAATCTATAAGTCTAATACCACAAGCTTTAAGTGAAAGAATTTTGTTCCCATTCATAATTACATCAGGAGTTGTTGTACCAGTTTCAATGAGGTGTCTTAAAATAAACTGTCCATCAAAACCTCTTAAATTGTGAGCAATAGCTGTTGTCCCTTTATGTTCCTTACTGAAAAGCCAATCACAAAAATCTGATAAAGTAGATTCCCCTTTAAATATTGATTGCCGTTGTCCAAATTTGTCACATGAAATACATTCTTGATCTATAGATTTACAAATACATTCCCCACATGCACGATGAGCAACACAGACATTTGGGATATGAACTCCTGAGTCTTGTGTGGTTTCAAAATCAAAAAATACAAATGGAATGTTTGGTATTTTTTCATCCTCGGGTGAAGTGTATTTTGGAATAAAACATTGGTGATCAGAATTAACTACTTGTTGACAATATTTGCATTTTTTGAATCCTTCACAGATATGTTTCCCTTTGGTTGGATATATTAATGAATTGCATGTTTTACATTTTTGAACTAATTGACAAATTGTTTTTTCTTCTTTCCCCTTTCTAGTGATATGGTTATTATAGCATGATGGACTTCTAAATTGTCTATTGCAACTGTAACAGGTGATGGGATGTTCAGGAATACATTTTGTTGGAGCATAGCAAACACAACCAAAAGGGCACATGTGACGTTCTCTCTGTCGGACCCCTTTACTGCAAAGTTCACAATAGTATGAACATCCTAAAAACCCTTTAATTGTAGTGATAGTATCAAAATGCTGGTCATGGTGGTAAATATGAATAACTTTACTATCAGTGGTGGTAACTGGAGGTTTGAATAAAAATTCACTTTTTGCATACTGTGGATGAATTTTGATGACATACTCTGGGTAAAGCAGGTCTTGTATTTTATAATATTCTTCATATCCACAAGGAATATTATAATCAAGACCTGCTTTGTCCATCAATGCCTTAGCTTCCAACTCTTGTGTCGGTCTATCAGAACGTCTAATATTTTTCCATTTCTTTTGCCAAAGTTCAGAATTATCTTTGTCAACATGACACTTTCCCACTACAATGCCCCGTGCGAGACACATTGAATCATTAACATTTTTAATTTCAATAATACTTTTCTTGTTTCCCACCATTTTATCAACAGATGAAAATGAAATTGGTGCACGTCGCCCAGACCTTTGTGGTAGAGAAGTGTGTGTTATTTGTAAAGATAATTGCCCATCATGGATAGTAAAGTTATCATTTGATTGTACAACCTTTTCTATTTCATCTAATATGGTGTTACCAGTGATACCTGAAGCCTTAGTAAATGGAATAAATATACCTATTTCTAATCCTGGGTGGTTAACTGATATTCTCATTGGATCGTTGTCTTCTACTCCACATTCTTCTTTAATATCATCTACCAAACTGTCAAATACTTTTCCAAGGGTGTCAAATGGATTCTTTTGATTAAATTGTTTGAATGTTATTCTGCATACATGGGATTTGGAATGGAATTTTCTTGATGTTTTTTGTAGAAGTGGGAGAATGGTGTATAAGTCTCTTGCTGATTCTACTCTCTGCTTTTTGTTATCTACTTCACTCTCTGTCTCACTATATTCTTCAATGGCTCTCTTCATCTTTTCTTCTATCGTCTTCTAGCTTTGAAAATATGTCTTGTCTTCTTGAAGTCAAAAAACCAAGCATGAATCAACCTAAGATTCTTCCTCCTTTTATACTTTCCTTTAATGTACATTTAAATGTGCATTTAAATGTACATTTAATACCCACTGAATTATACTGTTAATAAATGTTTCTTATACACATTTGAAAAGTCATAAAATGTAATCCATTCACTCTATGGGAAAATTCCTATGGTAACAATATTTTATAGCTTTTATTTGTTAAGTGTATCTTTCAGTCAATATTTAACAACAGCAATATAGTATCCAGAGATTATTGAGTGTAAGAGATAGCATAACTGTTTGTAACCAAATGAATGCATATTTAAACAATTGTGTGCAAATGCACGTTATGGAACATTTAAGTGTACAATTAAATGTACATTTAACACCCACTGAATTATACTGTTAATAAATGTTTCTTATACACATTTGAAAAGTCATAAAATGTAATCCATTCACTGTATGGGAAATATTCCTATGATAAATATTTTATTTGTTAAGTGTATCTTTCAGTCAATATTTAACAACAGCAATATAGTATCCAGAGATTATTGAGTGCAAAAGATAGCATAACTGTTTGTAACCAAATGAATGTATATTTAAACAATTGTGTGCAAATGCACGTTATGGAACATTTAAGTGTACAATTAAATGTACATTAAAAAAGTATAAAAGGAGGAAGAATCTTAGGATGTTTCACACTTGGTTTTTTGACTTCAAGAAGACAAGACATATTTTTGAAACGCTCCAAAAGTTAGAGATGGATAGAGTTACAGATCCAAGATTAGAAAAAGCAAGTGATGCTAAAAGTATTTACTATAAACCATCTAAATGGGGAGAAGTTAGAAGACTTGTGAATGAACTTTATAATTTGATATCAACACCTAATTGTTCCATTTGTCATCAGAAAGGACATTGGGCGAATACATGTTCAGACAAAGGGCCATGTTTTTATTGCAATGAGAGAGGACATTGGATTAATGAATGTAGATTGAGAAAGCTATCGAATAACTCTGTGTCTCAACCAAGATGGGGTTCACCAGCAGTTGATCAACGAGGACCGGTAAAAGTTTATCCATGGTCAGAATACATAAAGCATACAGAAGATAAATTACCGATTACAGGTTTCAACTTACAACTTGATGAAAAAGACATTGACAACCACACTTTACAGGGGATGAGCATGATACCAATACCACCACCTCCCCATACAAATGAGAAAGTTGACTTAACAGAACCTGTGTTACCAGAGTTTGATGATAATGATGATACATTATTATATAATATGGATATACCCAAAGAAACAAAAATGGAAATCGATGATGAGTTAGAAGTATTATTTCCAGAGAAAGAGGAACCACCAAAGAAAGTTACAAGAAAACGAAAAGCTAAAGACAATAATTCTAAAATGGAAAAACTTGCCAAGAAACATTGAAAACAGTTTTTGAAAGTGACATTTTCATAAAAGACATTTACAAATCTGTAAATATTCATGGAATAAAAAATTTCGGATTTTGAAAAAAGGTAATATTATTTTGTTGTTATTTAAACAGGGGAAAATTTTTTCCAACTCAAGATTTTTTATTTTATAAGAAAAATATTTTTGTGTTTGTAAATTGAATGTTATGAAAAAGTTTTTTTCATAACATTCATTTGCAAACACGAAAATATTTTTCTTATAAAATAAAAAAACTTGCAAGACAGAAAATAATTTGCAAACAGAAAAAATATTTTTTGTGTTTGTAAAATGAATGTTATGAAAAAAAACTTTTTTTCATAACATTCAATTTACAAACACAAAAAATATTTTTCTTATAAAATAAAAAAACTTGCAAGACAAAAAATAATTTGCAAACAGAAAAAATATTTTTTGTGTTTGTAAATTATTTTTCTGTCTTGCAAGTTTTTTTATTTTATAAGAAAAATATTTTTTGTGTTTGTAAATTGAATGTTATGAAAAAAAGTTTTTTTTCATAACATTCAATTTACAAACACAAAAAATATTTTTCTTATAAAATAAAAAAACTTGCAAGACAGAAAAATAATTTGCAAACACAAAAATATTTTTATGTTTGCAAATTATTTTTGTTTTTTACCTAAATGTTTTCACACAAAAACATTTAGGTAAAAACAAAAATAATTTGCAAACACAAAAAATATGCCATGACAGGGAAATCTAGTGTGGGAGCTATGAGGTTAACCTCTTTTGAATTGAGTAATGAAATTACAATTGAACAAAAAGTTCAATTCATTCCATTGTGGTAGCACTGAAATGTGCCACTCAAGTGTGTAAACGTGATATCTCTTTTTAAGAATATGGTGGCCCTTATAAGGGCCGTTTTTTACTAAACAAATCATGTTTAGTTCACCAACTTTATTCCATTTCTCTTTGCGGCTCTCTTGACATCCTTTTGATTAACGAGATGTTGTGATCCTCTTCCCCTAATTGTTGCATAATGATAGGTATCTCTTATCAATTTTCGAACAAAACAGTGTAAGGCTTCTTCAGCTTCATCAAGTGACAATGGTGAGATATTATTCACCCCAGCTTTTCTTGCCAATCTTCGCAAATTACTCCTTGGAATAGTATTACGCTCCTCTCTCTCCATCTTCACCTCTTGTGGTGGAATAGTATTGCACTCCTCTCTCTCCTTCTTCACTCCTCGTGGCCCACATTCACCTTCTAGTGATGGAATCTTTACCTCGATGGATAGCTCAACTCTCATGATTGATGATAAGAAAAATGACATTATGATATCTCCAGCAGTGTTTTTATAGACATTGCGAGGATCGAAAATGCACTGGAGAACGCTCACGCGACAAATCTGATCGAGTGCGGGAAAAAATTGTTGATAACAGACGTTTACTATCACAGCCGTCCGACGTCAACAATTTTTCCCGCACTCGATCAGATTTGTCGCGTGAGCGTTCTCCACTGCATTTTCGATCCTCGCATTGTCTATAAAATCTAACACGCATTCCAAACAATTCATTTTGAGACAACATGAAGTTCTCGCTAGAGATGAATGAATACAGAATGTGGAGGTCCAGGGAAATGTCTGACGCTGATTGGAATCGCCGATTAGAAGAAGAATCCATCAGAGTAGAGAGAGAGAAAGCACGGAGACGCCAGTTAGCTGAAGATATTTTCGGTCATATGAGGAGAAGTGGTGAACCTCAGAAATACACTCGACAGTGGGGCCAGCAGCTTATTGATGAGTTGGAGCGAAAGGCAGGGATAAGACAGTTCTTAGCTGTCCGCGGTTATGAACTGGAGAAATACCAGGTGAAGAAAGTTGACTTGTATCCTGATCTTAATTGGCAGCCAGAAAGACGATATAAAAAATGTGAAGTTAAATCCAATAACCTGTATCCAGATTTAAGTGAATTCTCATGAGGATTCCTACAAAATCTGGATACAAGTTATTGAATTTTATCTTGACAAAAATCAGGATACAATTTAAACTCATTCATCCTATTTCTTATTATCTCTGTTTGTCATTCTAACCTATCAATAATTTGTTACTCTCACAAATGAGTGTGATTTCAAAATGTGCCTTCGTGGCAGCCCTTCTAAGGGCTACCCACACTATTAGAAAGAGATCTTCTCATGTACACAATCAAGTCTTTGTTATCTCAAAAAGACAAAAAACCAGTTCCCTTATCCTCCAGTGAAAAAAACTTATAAGCAAAAATGTACTATAGGATCTGGCCATAAAAAAAGCATGATGCGGTGGCACTCTGGACCCAAGATCTGTGAAACTTATAGACCCAAGAACTTATAGACCCAAGAACTTATAGACCCAAGATTTGTGAAACTTATAGACCCAAGAACTTATAGACCCAACATGTATGCACTGTGCCACCAGTGCATACATGTTGGGTCTATAAGTTCTTGGGTCTATAAGTTTCACAAATCTTGGGTCTATAAGTTCTTGGGTCTATAAGTTCTTGGGTCTATAAGTTTCACAGATCTTGGGTCCAGAGTGCCACCCCCAACTACTATTAATAGTTCGAAGGGCTAACATGGGACCCCTAGGGTGAGGAGCGAACATCTCATACTTCCATACTAGGCGACCATGCATTACCACCACCCACCCTACAATACCACCTGGCCCAGCATTACATACTCCCTATATCAGTCATAGGACAGTACAAAGCAATCGGCAGTTTGATACAACAAGGATTAAGATGGGATCTATAAGGCTCATACTATACTACAAATCCAAACCACCAAGGACTATTTCGCAATACCACATGAGACGACGACCATGCATTACCCCAACCCACAATACTGGTTAACCTAGTATTACGTACTACCTATATCAGTCATAGGATAGTACAAAGCAATCGGCAGGCTGACACAACGAGGATTAAGATGGGATCTACAATGATATATTACGCCCATACTATACTGCAAATCCAAATCACCAAGGACTATTTCGCAGTACCGCACGAGACGGTGACCATGCATTACCCCACCCGACAATACTGGTTAACCTAGCATTACGTGCTATCTATACCAGTTGTAGGATATGAAGGTTGATTAGTAGTACCAAGGGCTAATAGTATACCTAAAGGGGTATATACCACCCTTACTATACTACGATATCAGTCAAGTACGAGAACCCCGACACACCCTGACCTGAAAGATGTCATACCACATTGTATATGGTTCAACAACAGCGGTCAACGTTTTCTGACGTCATGGTGCGCATAATGACGTCACGACGTCCATAGCAACGTCAACCATTTCGCGGGAATTTTTTTCTCGAGAAACACAACCTTCACCATTAATTTCCATCATACCCTACACTATATATCCATAGCCCTGTGTGTACATATATCACTGCACATGTCATAGCATACTATATATGCAGTACGTACGTAGCGTGCAGGATTTGGTCAGGTTGCAACCCAAAAAGTCCGGTTCCTATGTGAATTTAACAATAGCAGCTTCCCCAAAAGTCTGGGTAATAGCGCACGATCGGATACATGCTATACTACTAACCAATAATCGAATGGCTAATTAATTTGTAAAAACAGTCTTCTAATAAACTGTAAAAACAGTCTCCTAATAATCTGTAAATACAGTTTACTAATCTGGAAAAACAGTTTATTAATCTGTAAAAACAGTCTCGTAATAATCTGTAAAAACAGTCTCGTAATAATCTGTAAAAACAGTCTCGTAATAAACTGTAAATACAGTTTACTAAACTGTAAATACAGTTTATTAATCTGTAAAAACAGTCTCGTAATAAACTGTAAAAACAGTCTCGTAATAATCTGTAAAAACAGTCTCGTAATAAACTGTAAATACAGTTTACTAAACTGTAAATACAGTTTATTAATCTGTAAAAAACAATCTCGTAATAAACTGTAAAAACAGTCTCGTAATAATCTGTAAAAACAGTCTCGTAATAAACTGCAAATACAGTTTACTAAACTGTAAATACAGTTTATTAATCTGTAAAAACAGTCTCGTAATAAACTGTTAAAACAGTCTCGTAATAATCTGTAAAAACAGTCTCGTAATAAACTGTAAATACAGTTTACTAAACTGTAAATACAGTTTATTAATCTGTAAAAACAGTTTATTAAACTGTATAAACAGTTTATTAAATGAAAAGGTCCTGACCCTAATACGCTGCCGTACTATTGCTCTCATATTATTCTATATTACTATATTAGTAGTGATTGTGTGATTTTGGGATACAAAATGGCAAATTACAACTTTGACAAATCTGTCTTTCTCATGGAATAAGACAACAATTCTGGAATTACTTCATCTTCAGCTTCTCAGCAACCCCATGATAGAAAAGAGAAATCTGGACTTCCTCAACCTACCACTTGAGTTGACTCTAGGGTGAGTCACAAACTCAGTAATTACAACTCCCACCATCTAGGTAACGGTAATTTTAGCTCTAATTATTCTACTATCACCAACCCCATGTAAACTAGGGACCCCAGTAGGAAACATAGTATGGATTCCTCCACGTTGGGCCTCTCCTTTAGCGCGGGCCACAAGAGTGAGACTGAGAGTCTCAAGTCATGATCAGAAGCTTACAGGACACGATTACAAACCTCAACAGTACCATTAATGCTCTCGGGGAAGAAAAGATAAAATAGATGGATAAGAGGGACAGCGAGATTGTAAAACTTAAAGTTGATAATGACCACTTAGCTGGAAACATGGCCAGCTATTTGGGTGCTCAAGTGCCCAAGCTGGACAGCTCTCCTTCCCATAGGTCTGACCACTCCAAAAAGAAAAAGAACAAAAGCAGGAAAGAAACGGGTCCTCACTCGGGTTCCCCCAAAACAAAAAAATCAAAACATCAAGAGGCCTGTATCTCCCCAAGCTCTCCTTGACAGACTCACAAGATAGCAGCTACACGGGTACTGAAAAGCCAACCCAGAACCCAGCAGTACACGGCCAGGTTCGGGCGGGCAAGCTACTCAAACCCATCATTAAAACATAATGCCCCCGAGGGGTTCTCGGGGCATAACAATTACCATCCACCCCCATCCAGACCCACTGAACCCACCAATAAGTTCACAGTAGTTGTAACTAGGGTCCACCCGGACACCCAAAGGCAACACTAGAACAAGCCCTTTCGGGACTCAGTTGAGTCAGGCATACCTCTAGTGCCATTGGCAGGCCGACGTGGAAACATAAGGTATCTTGCCCCAACAGAGACCAAACTTAAGCTCATGGACCAGGGCGTCACCTTTGACAAATCTGTCTTTCTCAAAGAATTAGACAACAGTTAAGTGCAAGAGGCACTCAATGGAGGAATACAAATCCAACTCTCCTCCAGTTCAGTGCCATAAGTAGTATAGCACGTATGAATCGTGCTTCATTACCCGGACTTTTGGGGGTGCAGCTAGTGTTAAATTCCCATAGGAACCGGACTTTTGGGGGTGCAAATTGTCGGCACCATACATCTAGTTCTGACAAGTGGTGTAGGTACTTTATATATAGTATACTATGGCATGTATAGTGATATATGTACGCATGGGGCTATAGGTATATATTATGGGTAAGTGGTGGAAAGATAATGGGAAAATTGGGTTTTCTTGAAAGTTTTTCCCGCGAAACGGTTGACGTTGCTATTGACGTCGTGACGTCATGATGAGCACGCGACGTCATAGAGATGTTGATCACTGTTATTGTCCAGTATACAATCTGATAAAACGTAATTCGGGTCAGGTTCCGCTCCACAGTTTCGCACTATTGCACAGGGGTGAAATTCTAAACATAGGGCATATGTTGAAACTAAGGCCATGTAAAATTGAGATGTATTTTTAGTATCAGATATATGATTACATTAGGCTTTTTGTTGGACAAGAGAATTTGAAGTTTTGTCCCCAAAGTTGGATTCTGATACATAGGGGTAAATTACCAGTTGAATTATGGGAAACAGTGGCTTCGAAAAATTGGCTATTTTTTAAAATGTAATTTTTACACGGGTTTGTTACCAGACAGGTAACTAAAAAATGAGACGGAAACATATAAAAAATTTTTTTGCATTTTAGAAACAGGGGATGCTCTGTTCCAGGGGTGGGTAGGTGGGGTTGGTGGGGTTGGTGGGAAAATTCTGCTTTTGAGGCTGCTAGGTGGCTGAAAATGACTGGTTTCGGCATTTTTTCATACAATTTTTCAGGTTGAAGTCTGGCCTTCGACAATAAATTATTCCACCCACATTCAGATTGTTTATATCTACTTAGTCAGATAGTGTTATATGTTTTTTGTGGATTTGGGAAATGTAATACATGTTATGAGTTAGATAACTAAGCTACAGAATATTTGCATTTGAAGAGAGTGTATGGCATGTCATATTCGGAAATGCCTGGAAAACTGTGGAGCGGAACCTTAAAGAGCAATACACCATTTTTTTTCAAAAAACTTTTCATTATTTCTGGTTTGTGTGCAATTGTTAGGAGTAGTTAACATTCATCAAGTGATATCTCAGTACAACTGGATGGAAATAAGTGGAAATTTGGAGAAATATATTGATAAACTAGTAGCCTAATTTCGCACTTGTTTTGAATTTTCGTCTAGATTTCGAAAACATTAAGGTAGAGCACTGCTTTTCCAAAACACCGAGCCTGGTATTCATGGCAAATATATGCAGTTATGGAAAGCCTGGTTGTTACTGTTGACCTGAGGTTTGCAGTCATGGTGTCTACTTTTTCAGTTTGGTCATTGGTGTCATGTCTGTATGTCATCCGTCCGTCAAGCTGTTAAACGCTTTCATATCTAGAGAGCACCACCCCCACCCCCCCCCCCCCACCCCCAAACTATGGTTATCACTGCTTCTTGTTTTACATTTTGATTGTATTTAACAGTGCTATTGGCAGGACCTGGTTAGTCAATGTGGCTGGTGGTAATAACAAAAAATGCTCTCTGAAATGGCTCAGAGAAATGTGAGGGTTGAGGTGGTGTGGTTGTGAAAATCAGGCGAAAACTGGCTGCAAAAGCTATTCGGCAGTCAGAAAGGCCATGCTGTATCTTTTTACTGGTTGAAAATAGAGACTTGTGGTTTTTGTTCATTCAATTCAGGATAGACTCCAGGTTCTTTTGCCTGAGTGAAATCCAAGGGGAGATCACTCTTGTTTTCTCTTTAAGGTTCCGCTCCACAGTTTCGCACTATAGCACAGGGGTGAAATTCTAAACATAGGGCATATGTTGAAACTAAGGCCATGTAAAATTGAGATGTATTTTTAGTATCAGATATATGATTGCATTAGGCTTTTTGTTGGACAAGAGAATTTGAAGTTTTGGTCCCAAAGTTGGATTCTGATACATAGGGGTAAATTACCAGTTGAATTATGGGAAACAGTGGCTTCGAAAAATTGGCTATTTTTTAAAATGTAATTTTTACACGGGTTTGTTACCAGACAGGTAACTAAAAAATGAGACGGAAACATATAAATTTTTTTTTGCATTTTAGAAACAGGGGATGTTCTGTTCCAGGGGTGGTTTGGTGGGAAAATTCTGCTTTTGAGGCTGCTAGGTGGCTGAAAATGACTGGTTTCGGCATTTTTTCATACAATTTTTCAGGTTGAAGTCTGGCCTTCGACAATAAATTATTCCACCCACATTCAGATTGTTTATATCTACTTAGTCAGATAGTGTTATATGTTTTTTGTGGATTTGGGAAATGTAATACATGTTATGAGTTAGATAACTAAACTACAGAATATTTGCATTTGAAGAGAGTGTATGGCATGTCATATTTGGAAATGCCTGGAAAACTGTGGAGCGGAACCTCAGGGTATGGCGGACTACTCGTATGGGGTGGCGGTGATATGGTAGTAGCGGAATATATCCATGTAGGTCCCCTATTAGCCCTCGAGCCTTCATATTATCCTATGTCACCTATAGCTAAGTCAAGCAGTAGGGTGGGTGGGGGTAGTGTGGTCGGCCAGTGCGGTACTGCGAGATAGTCATTGGTGATTTAGATTGGCAGTACAGGATGAATGGTCTGTTGGGTTATCACCCCCTTATCACTATTAACCTACCGAATCATTTATAGTAGCTAATGGCTGGTAATGGTAGTATGGAATTCCAGACCAGGCAGTATTATACAAGGTTGTTTAGAACAGTAGTAAAGGATTAACGGCCTGTTGGTCTATTATCCACTAAGTTCTAACCTATTAACTCGTTTCGGGACGGGGGTGGGTGGGGATGATATTGGTAGTACGAAATACGGACTACTATGGAAATGGGGTTAGCCTTTGTGGTGGTTTGTCTCCTGAATCCCAGAAAAGCCTTTCGACCTCTTACTTCCAAGCTCCTACACAACCTATTTATGGCTCCTATATGGCTCCTATTTCTATAAGCGTCCTATACAATAGATAACAGAAGGCTTTTCAACATTCAATACATTTTATTCTATACAACATAATAATATTGTGACGAAATGTCCTTAGCTGTCGGCTTTCGTTTTTATAAACGGCGCTCGGATCTTCTGAACGCCATTCTTGTAACAACGACAAGCCAGTTTTATTTATGTTGCAATTGGCAACCTGTATTTCGCAGGCACGTATAACCCGACAATTTGTAGGTCAAATTGGCGTCTGTACATCGGAATGAAATTATCCGTATAAATCACTTTGACACCTCGCAACAAATTCCTAGTATCACATCCTGCATAAATTAATCCATTTATATCCGAATCAGGAATTATCCTTTGCAAGAATAACAATTTTAGGCCGTAAAAATTCACGTTGTTTTTCGGGAAACATGCTTGCAGTTTAAAATTCGAACTCCGCGCATGCGCATTTAGTCTTTCCTCCGTCCCAGTTTCTGAACGCTATTCTTGAAATTGTACCCACGAAGTATTGACCCATTTACAGCAAGCTGGCTTATTAAAACAAATATCGTGAATTTGTTGCGTGGTGATGCTTAAAAAGAAATAATGTTGCATATGTTTTGGGATTTGCATTCCTATTGGAATGCAAATGCTGTAAGATTTGCGTTTAGAAAACTGTGTTGAGTATGAGACTATATCACGTGATCCACACCCAACGTTGTGGATTTTCCCTACTATAAAAAGACGCGCAGACGTCGATCAACGCTTTGAATGCCGGGCTACTCCTAGCTGCAACAACACATCCAAAACGCTCACACAGCTCTCTAAATATTTAACAAAGGTGCATATACTGGATAGAAAAATTAGCAGTATGACTATTTTGTCATCTGGCTTCATTTATTCAGAAGCCTAAATGGATTTTAAGGGATTGTTTCATAGGGCTTTCATAGGGCTAGAATGAAGTCTTGAAGAGCTCATTCTGACCCAATGTAAACAGTCAATACAGACGGCCAGTCACAATGACTGGTTAATTCAGTAATCATTGTATATAAATAATGAAGCAAAGTTAAATGAATATTATTTTGGAATATTATTGAAAGGAAATATTTATACAAAATAGTCATCCTAATTTATCCATTTAGAAATGTAATGAAGTGAAGAGTAATTGCCTTTATACTTATAACACAGAAATAGACTGTGGGAATAATCTGCCTTAAGCCAAGACCCAGCCTCATGTAAAGGTTTCTACTGGTTAATTCTAAGTGGGTTACTCCTACTTGGTCCAGTGAGAAACTAGTTCATATTATAAGGGAAGTCAAAAATCTAGGATTGAGGAAACAATATTTCCCATTACAACGTTTGTTAGGTATTAACCCCTGATTTACCATGTGTATTGGTTAGTGGATTTTTGGGTGATTCAGTACTGATAGCAGGTTTAGTTTTCCAGATGGCAGGTCAGACAAGTGATCAGTACTGAATCATCAGACAACTGAGGCAAGTCAATCCTATTCATGTAAAGGTTATACATACATGAAGTTTAACCCCCCTCTGGGGCTTGGACATACCTAATTAAGTAAAATTAGCTGTATAAAATCATTGTACATACACAAATTAATTTATTGTTGAGAAGATAGTATATGGGGCAAATAAGAGCTATACATAGAAAGAAAATAAAAGTTGATATATAATTTTATTATAGTCTCCTATCCTTTAGGGCAGCCATGCTGCTATACATATCTCACTCTCAAGCTTCCCTGCTCTTTGTCTCCCCATTTTCATCTTCAATTTCCCAACGGTTTAGGATAGGTTACCCTACCCGTTACATAAATTTGGCGAGGCTATACCAGGATACAATGTTATAGAAGTTTACTCTTCTATTGTATCCAGTGATACAAATCTTTTTGAATAATTGATAGGTGAAATAATAATGGGGAAAAGTAAGAAAGTTAAGGATTCCACCCATGTTGATTATGGTGCTGAGGGTGATGTTAGCAGGCACAGTGAGGAAAAAGATATGCAAACACAAGCAGAAATTAATTTAAATAGAGAAGACTATAATAGAGAAGTAGTGGAAACAGACTCTACTATTACTGAAATCCAACATTCTAGTGAAGAAAATAATGATCGCATTGTTAATGGTGGAAAGGATAACACTATATGTGCAGCTACTGAAGATCGCATGAACTTAGAAATGCGAAGCATTGGTACACATAGCAATAAAAATGATCGCATGACTATTGATATGCGGGTGGTGGAAACGGGACCTCACAGACAGAATAATTGCATGGACAGTCACCCCTGTACCATGGATATGTCGATAAAAGAGGTACCTGTAAGAAGAGAAGAACACATTAACACAGAAAATGCGGGGAGCGGTGACTGACGCATGTGGAAGAAATGGGAATAAGGATTTTGATTTTGATACTAGGAAAATTTTTACAAGTATAGACACAAGCAGACCCGAGAATGATCGCATAATTTCAGAAATGCGGGGAATGATAACAGATGTGACTAGAGGATTTCAGGAAGCAGTGAGAGGGATGGTAGAATTAGCAAGTAACTCCAACAAAAACATAGCGCATGTTCATGCAAGAAATAATGAAGCTGGAGATCGAGCTGCAAGAGCTAATGATCCCATTTACAGATCGGTGAGTGGTTACGAATCCAGTAGTAGTGAAGACTCCGCGGAAGTGAGTGATGTCGACTATACCTCACAGAGTCAACCTTCATTATTTAGGCATTCGAGAGGAACCTTTGCCTATAGGAGTAGGAACACTTGCAAATTGCCAATATCTGCTGGAAGAGAAGACTGGAATGTGTGGTTCAATAGATTTGATGAAGTTGCCAGCAGATATGGGTGGAACAATAATGATAGACTGGATGAAATGCTGCCAAGACTACAGGGTCAGGCAGGTGAATTTGTATTTGGCCAATTATCGCATGATGTTAGAGCCAATTACCCAAAATTAATAGGGGAGCTGGAAAACAGATACAGAGTTGTAGAAACATTAAAAACCTATGGTGCCCGCTTCAGAAACAGAAATCAGCAATTACATGAGAGAGCTGAAGATTATGCAGTTGATTTAAAGAAATTATATGACTATCCACGGCGAGATGTAAATACCAGGAAGGAGGATCTACTAAGAAAATTTTTAGATGGATTACTGGATCAGGAAGTAAGGTTCCAAGTTTAATTTTTTAAAGAACCCACAAATATAGATGAGGCTGTTGTTCAAGTTGTCAATTTGACGGAAACGAGAAACAGGAACACTGACGACAGGAGATATAAAAGGATAGGTTACCCTAGGGACCACCTACCCGTTACAATATTACAATATACATTCATTTGACAAAACACGATTTAATTGCAGTTTTCAAATATACACGACTAATGAATGACGTGTAACACAGAAAAATGAATTTTTCACATCAAGATTGCAGTGACAAAACAGCTGATCAGAGTACATTAATGTCTATATGTCCAGTGGTTTGGTCGAGGGTTCCATCTTCTTAAACTTTTCTTTTCGGGTAAAAATATGGCAGTCCATCTTTGATCTGACTGAAGTGTACATGTGATTATTGTTCACCACAAATCCACGGTTAACTCCTGTTCCACTCTGTTGCGTTTGCGTTTTCAACACATGCATATATTTGTTCTTCGTTAGGTCGTTTTGGCGTTTATTAATTCCTTTGGAACTAAACTTGCTACTCGGACCGAAACAGTAGTAGGTTTTGCTACAGAGACCCACAATTCCATCTCCGCTCCATTCAACCTTAAAAAGGCCAGGTGTTCTTTTATCGAATGCTTTCCGGTCGCTGCAACATGACCCCTTCGGTGATCATATATCTCCTCTAATCTTGGTTTGAACAAAGTCTTCTCTGTGCTCATCGCATGATTCTGACGGTAACCATTGATGATACTCTCTATAAAACTGTTCTTTCTTTTCCGGTTTTATTACTTCTTCCAGAGATGATTTGGAGAATGAGATGTATCCAGAATCTGTATCCACGAGGCAGTACTGAAAATCACGTCTATCCATGAAGGTATCAATAAAATCATAGTAAAACTGCAACATCTTGATCTTTGCGTATTGGTACACGAAGAATCCGATATGAAGTGGTAAGTTCAGCTTGATGCGGTTCTTATTCATTTCCAACTCGTATACTGTTTCGCTCAAAGGGTTCATTTGTCGGAAGTGCACGTTGTTTATTAAGCGAGAAGCTTCGTCGTCATTACAGTAAATAATATTTCTGTGTTTTTCTTTGTTGGTTACCGTCTTTCCGTACCCGCTATTCCCAAGGAGTTTCATTGTGCCAGCAACTATTGCCTTATCCGGATTCCGATCACCGTCTCTTTTAGCCTGTGATACCTCTTCTCCAAATTTCTTGAAGCACACTTTTGGTTCGTATTGTATGACTTGGTAAATTTGTGTCACCTCGAGGCCGTGATCAAGGTACCATTTCAGGAGTGGCGTTGCAAGCAATATCCTCTTCGCATGGTAACTCCCGATCAAACTTCTTCTCGGCTGGCGCATGGCGTGGTTTTTCTCTGCAAACTTTCTCATGTGATCTCCAATGTCGTCTGTACTAATGGTGGTATTTTTAAAGATGGGTGTCATTTCTTCAAAGTGATGTCTGAGGTGGTCTGGAACATGAATGTCACACTCGACTAATCCGAACAGATTGCCCGAAATCACATGCTGCGTTACTTCACTCTCGTTCATTGTCCATGTTAAAGTGTTGCTCCCAAGTTTCTCTAGGTAACATTTTACTGCAGGATCCTTTCCCATTTTCAACCACTGACATTCCCAAATTTCAACAAGTTTGTATCCTTGATCAGCAATGTATTTGGCGTTCTTGATAGTCTCTTTGTGAAGATCTTCCATTTGTTTTTCTCGAACACTGTTGAAAAGAATTGCTTCTCCATTTCTTTTGGTGTTTACTCGACAATTGTAGCCATGCCAGAAGCAACCGTGAAATTGGTACACCGTCTGCACTTCTTTGCACCAGCCGTCTACGGGCAGATGTCTCCTTCCAAACTTTTTCTCTTCTCCATTGAACTGATGCCGAATTTCAAGACTGTCTCTTCTGGAGATATAGTATAACCACTGCTGTGCCATTCTGCCATATTTGTGAGAATACTCCGGTTTGAAGTCATGTTCTTTACGACTTCTTATATACATCCCAGTTGGCATCTCTTACATTAAACACCACAAGTAAAGAGCGTTGGCGCCATAACCAACTACACTCCCACACGTTTTAGCTTCCTCTCCATACTGATAAGATCTAATTTTTGTTAGTCCTTTTTCTTGATGACGGTCAAAAATTATCGAAGGACCTCTTCGTATTGAGTTCATCAATGTAAGGTTGATATTCTGACTTTAACAGCGCACAGGCCTCGTTTGAAATCTCTTCCAAGTAATTCATCATACGGCTCACCAGTTCTTGTGCATTTCCTTCTGTAATAAAGCAGACCGGTTCTACAAATCCTGGTACATTGATGCTTACACTTACGTTCAGTGGAACGTGTCGGGCTTCCCAGGTCAGTTTTTCACTTTTTGTAGGTATATGAGTTGTATCGAAATAGCATTCGAAGTCAAAGGTTGCTCGGTACGGGTAATATCTATTTTCACTTGGAACTGAGATGCCTTCATCTTCTAAGAGTTCAAAAACTGTTTTTGGAACATTATAAACACCGCCAGTATATTCATAAGATACTTCTTTTGTACATGTTCCCTCATGCCTGTTGAGTTGAAAGCCAGTCTTCCACAATTTACCACACTTCCGACAGGTAAATGACTTACAGTAATGATTGATGTCTCTGATGTAACTGAAATGTTCTTCGTGAATGTTGATATACATCGTCTCACTAAAACGGCAGAGTGATCGTCTGACTAGACTAGCATTTGTTTCTCCATCTTCATTGTGTTGCAACTGATAAACGTTGATCTGAAAACAGATCACCAGTACCATACTAAGGGGAAAGAAGACAAGAAGATACAAGGTGTAACAAGAAATCTCCAGAAAAGTTTTATAAAAGAGACGATGAAAAGACATTAACTTCATTAGAATGCGAACAGTGTAAAATAACATTTTACGACAGAAGCAACTTGGAGCGACAGGTGAGAAGTGTACATATGAAGAAAAAGATATATGGATGCCATAACTGCTACATGAAGTATTCCAGGAATGAAGATCTCGAGCATCACTTGAAAAAATGTGAAAAGCGTCGGCAAGAATTCAGTGAACTGTCTCAAACCAGTGTACATATGCAAGCAGCTCATCAATCTGACAAGAAAACAGCCAAAAAACGAAAATCGAATGACGACCAACAGCAGCCAAGTGGGAAGACGAAGAAATCCAGAACATCATTCATGGAGTGTGATCCTGCAGTGTTTCACCTGAACTACTATACGAAGAGGAATGTGATGAGATGAAAGCTCTCTACAAAGTGAACTAGGACATTATACGGACCCACCATATCACGAACAGAAAACTCCACGACACTTCAATTTTCGCATCACGACCGGCGACATAACAGCTATGGCCAGTGAATTGACAGAAACAATTTTTCAACAACAAGAATGGAAGTTCAAAATCAACCTGAGCTACGGATTCATCTTACGTAACAATGAAACTGACTACCTCCGATACTATCACGCATCCCAGAACAATGTCAGATTCCTGGATACACCACGTCTTGTTTCGAATCTAGAAGATTTTGAAAAGTTTATGAGAGATGTTTCCCAAGAAGATGTATTAGAGTAGGCGAGACAACAGCGACCCGATTCCAAATGGAGTGTATATAAAGTGACCAACATAACATTCTACATCAATAAAATCAAAGATCATCCAATTGGAGGCGCCACAGATTTATCTGCGTACATCATGGAAAATCCAGCCATAATTGCTTTAGTGAAAGACCAAAACCACAACTTCAAGTACGACGATAACCTGTGTTTATTCAGATGCTTAGCCCTTTCAAGGGGAGCTACCTTCCACAACTTGAACACAGAAACTAAACACCTGTTTCGACAGTATACAAATGAAGACACGGAAACTTTCACAGGAGTGAATCTCAACCAGTTACCTGAAATAGAGAACTTATTCAAACTGAACATCAACGTTTATCAGTTGCAACACAATGAAGATGGAGAAACAAATGCTAATCTAGTCAGACGATCACTCTGCCGTTTTGGTGAGACGATGTATATCATCATTCACGACGAATATTTCAGTTACATCAGAGACATCAATCATTACTGTAAGTCATTTACCTGTCGGAAGTGTGGTAAATTGTGGAAGACTGGCTTTCAACTTAACAGGCATGAGAGAACATGTACAAAAGAAGTATCTTATGAATATACTGGCGGTGTTTATAATGTTCCAAAAACAGTTTTTGAACTCTTAGAAGATGAAGGCATCTCAGTTCCAAGTGAAAATAGATATTACCCGTACCGAGCAACCTTTGACTTCGAATACTATTTCGATACAACTCATATACCTACAAAAAGTGAAAAACTGACCTGGGAAGCCCGACACGTTCCACTGAGCGTAAGTGTAAGCAGCAATGTACCAGGATTTGTAGAACCGGTCTGCTTTATTACAGAAGGAAATGCACAAGAACTGGTGAGCCGTATGATGAATTACTTGGAAGAGATTTCAAACGAGGCCTATGCGCTGTTAAAGTCAGAATATCAACCTTACATTGATGAACTCAATACGAAGATCACAGAAGCAATTGAGAGCGACCCATTGTTAAATGAAGAAGGACGTGCCAGGTCACATCCCTTGGAGGACCTACATCACCAGTTTGTTGCTTATCTGAAAGAAATGCCGGTTGTTGGATTCAACTCTGGAAAGTATGATTTCAATGATGTGAAGTGCGAACTACTTATTTTCTTGAAAACGAAACAGGATATTGGATTCACTGTGAAGAGAAACAACAATTTCTTGTGCCTTAAAACAGAATAGTTCAAATTCCTCGACATTGTGAATTATCTGGCACCTGGATTTTCGTATGATAAATTTCTCAGAGCATTTGGATGTTCAGGGACGAAAGGTCACCTGCCATACGAGTGGATTGATGATTTGAAGAAACTGGAACACGACCACTTGCTGGACTACGATACATTCTACAGTTCGCTCAAAGGGGAAAATATATCTAAAGAAGAATACATCTACTGTCAGAAAGTATGGAAAGACCACAAGATGAACACCTTTCGCGATTTTCTCATCTGGTACAACAATCGTGATGAAAGATGGAGTGTACCCGGACTGACATTGAAGTATTTGTTCAACACGATCGACAATGAAACCCATTTTACCATTTTCAACGAGAAGAACAAAGATTTACATCACCTGGTAAAAGACAACATCGTGGGAGGTCCTTCGATAATTTTTGACCGTCATCAAGAAAAAGGACTAACAAAAATTAGATCTTATCAGTATGGAGAGGAAGCTAAAACGTGTGGGAGTGTAGTTGGTTATGACGCCAACGCTCTTCACTTGTGGTGTTTAATGCAAGAGATGCCAACTGGGATGTATATAAGAAGACATAAAGAACATGACTTCAAACCGGAGTATTCTCACAAATATGGCAGAATGGCACAGCAGTGGTTAAACTATATCTCCAGAAGAGACAGTCTTGAAATTCGGCATCAGTTCAATGGAGAAGAGAAAAAGATTGGAAGGAGACATCTGCCCGTAGACGGCTGGTGCAAAGAAGTGCAGACGGTGTACCAATTTCACGGTTGCTTCTGGCATGGCTACAATTGTCGACTAAACACCAAAAGAAATGGAGAAGCAATTCTTTTCAACAGTGTTCGAGAAAAACAAATGAAAGATCTTCACAAAGAGACTATCAAGAACGCCAAATACATTGCTGATCAAGGATACAAACTTGTTGAAATTTGGGAATGTCAGTGGTTGAAAATGAGAAAGGATCCTGCAGTAAAATGTTACCTAGAGAAACTTGGGAGCAACACTTTAACATGGACAATGAATGAGAGTGAAGTAACGCAGCATGTGATTTCGGGCAAACTGTTCGGATTAGTCGAGTTTGACATTCATGTTCCAGACCACCTCAGACATCACTTTGAAGAAATGACACCCATCTTTAAAAATACCACCATTAGTACAGACGACATTGGAGATCACATGAGAAAGTTTGCAGAGGAAAACCACGTCATGCGCCAGCCGAGAAGAAGTTTGATCGGGAGTTACCATGCGAAGAGGATATTGCTTAAAACGCCACTCCTGAAATGGTACCTTGATCACGGCCTCGAGGTGACACAAATTTACCAACTCATACAATACGAACCAAACGCGTGCTTCAAGAAATTTAGAGAAGAGGTATCACAGGCTAGAAGAAACGGTGATCGGAATCCAGATAAGGCAATAGTTGCTGACACAATGAAACTCCTTAGGAATAGCGGGTACGGAAAGACAGTAACCAACAAAGAAAAACACAGAAATATTATTTACTGTGATGACGACGAAGCTTCTCGCTTAATAAACAACGTGCACTTCCGACAAATGAACCCTTTGAGCGAAACAGTATACGAGTTGGAAATGAATAAGAACCGCATCAAGCTGAACTTACCACTTCATATCGGATTCTTCGTGTACCAAAACGCAAAGATGAAGATGTTGCAGTTTTACTATGATTTTATTGATACCTTCGTGGATAGACGTGATTTTCAGTACTGCCTCATGGATACAGATTCTGGATACATCTCATTCTCCAAATCATCTCTGGAAGAAGTTATAAAACCGGAAAAGAAAGAACAGAGAGTATCATCAATGGTTACCGTCAGAATCATGCGATGAGCACAGAGAAGACTTTGTTCAAACCAAGATTAGAGGAGATATATGATCACCGAAGGGGTCATGTTGCAGCGACCGGAAAACATTCGATAAAAGAACACCTGGCCTTTTCAAGGTTGAATGGAGCGGAGATGGAATTGTGGGTCTCTGTAGCAAAACCTACTACTGTTTCAGTCCGAGTAGCAAGTTTAGTTCCAAAGGAATAAATAAACGCCAAAACGACCTAACGAAGAACAAATATATGCATGTGTTGAAAACGCAACAGAGTGGAACAGGAGGATTTGTGGTGAACAATAATCACATGTACACTTATAGTCAGATCAAAGATGGACTGCCATATTTTTACCCGAAAAGAAAAGTTTAAGAAGATGGAACCTCGACCAAACCACTGGATATTTTGACATTAATGTACTCTGACCATCAGCTGTTTTGTCACTGCAATCTTGACGTGAAAAATTCATTTTTCTGTGTCACACGTCATTCATTAGTCGTGTATGTTTGAAAACTGCAATTAAATCGTGTTTTGTCAAATGAATGTATATTGTAATATTATTATGTTGTATAGAATAAAATGTATTGAATGTTGAAAAGCCTTCTGTTATCTATTGTATAGGACGCTTATAGAAATAGGAGCCATATAGGAGCCATAAATAGGTTGTGTAGGAGCTTGGAAGTAAGAGGCCTAAAGGCTTTTCTGGGATTCAGGAGCCAAACCACCACAAAGGCTAACCTCATTTCCATAGTAGTCCGTATTTCGTACTACCAATATCACCCCCACCCACCCCCGTTCCGAAACGAGTTAATAGGTTAGAACTTAGTGGATAATAGACCAACAGGCCGTTAATCCTTTACTACTGTTCTAAACAACCTTGTATAATACCGCCTGGTCTGGAATTCCATACTACCAATACCGGCCATTAGCTACTATAAATGATTCGGTAGGTTAATAGTGCTAAGGGGGTGATAACCCAACAGACCATTCATCCTGTACTGCCAATCTAAATCACCAATGACTATCTCGCAGCACCGCACTGGCCGACCACACTACCCCCCCCCCCCCCCCCCCCCCCATCCACCCTACTGCTTGACTTAGCTATAGGTGACATGGGATAATATGAAGGCTCGAGGGCTAATAGGGGACCTACATGGATATATTCCGCTACTACCATATCACCGCCACCCTATACGAGAAGTCCGCCATACCTTGACCCGAATTACGTTATGTCAGATTGTATACTGGACAATAACAGTGATCAACATCTCTATGACGTCGCGTGCGCATCATGACGTCACGATGTCAATAGCAACGTCAACCGTTTCGCGGGAAAAACTTTCAAGAAAACCCAATTTTCCCATCATCTTTCCACCACTTACCCATAATATATACCTATAGCCCCATGCGTACATATATCACTATACATGCCATAGTATACTATATATACAGTACCTACACCACTTGTCAGAACTAGACGTATGGTGCCGACAATTTGCACCCCCAAAGTTGCACCCCCAAAAGTCCGGATCCTGTGGGAATTTAACACTAGCTGCACCCCCAAAAGTCCGGGTAATGAGGCACGATTCATACGTGCTATACTACTGCCATAAATGCCAAAAATATGCCAACATTGCAAGTAAATGCAGGGGAGCGAGGCGTTGCATGAAATGCGGAGAAGACCACATCTCCAGATCATCCAAACCGGCTTCCATTGATCTGTCACGGGAACCCGACCAGTAATTACCGAGGTTGCCCCCACTACAAAGCAGTTCAAACCAATGGAAAACTCAAAAGACTGGGCCTCACCAAGCCAACAAATACAGCCTCCCCTCACGCGATGTGCTCCTTGATCGCAGGAAGACTTCATGAAATTAAGAAAAAAACACCTAAATGTCAATATGACTGAGGTCTGCCAAGATGTTAGCAGGCCGGCATCAAAACTATTCAAGACCCAGATATCTCACACCTTGATAAAATCCGCGATTAACTAAAACCCAATTAATTAAAGCCACATACTCAATGAATACCCGACAAATTGACATCTTATCATGGATAAGCTTCAATTGGCGGTTTGGAACGACAGGTGCGTTATTAACAAAACATTACAAATGAGCCACTACTTCAAAGACACCAACATAATCGGTGTCTGTGAGTCGTGGTTATCCAAACATAAAAACCTCTTACTAAGTGGTTTCAACGTTGTTCATCATTTGCCTGAGGCAGACTATACTTGCCAATGATGGCCCACCACATCACGACTAGACAACCTTATAAGTGGCAGATTATAACTTGCCTGAAAACATCGTCACTTCACCCTCGGGGATAGGTAGCACCTTTGTCGAGAGGACCCCCTCTCACACTGCCCTCACCCGAGGGAAAACACGTAAGAATATCAAAGAACGCCACGAAACATCCCAACAACACCAAGATCCCGGAATCTGCGGAGTACCTCCCTTCTCCTTTTGACGCGCCCGGACATGTTGCATGAAACATCATTCAGCAATTAATGAGGGTCGAAAGGGGCTTGCTCAACACCGTCCATGCACGCTTTCGGCGTGCGAAACCATTAGATCTCTATAAAACTATCAAAATGGACCATCTCGACGCCAAGGTGGTTGTAATCGAGATAACAGCCGACAACAAAAAAAAATCGCGACAGTATGTTATTACTCAGCAAAATGACCCCAGCAAAATAGTTAATAAAAGAAAAAGTATTTGCATTCTTCACAGGAAAATACAATTACTGCATCTTCCTGGGATACCAATACTTCGGCTGTAAGTTCACAATAAACATCTGTGATGCTTTATTCAATATCACCGAAAAATTTAATTTGCATGTTGTCCTGAATGATATAGTTAGAATGCCAGCCCGCTAAATCATTCTGACATCTTAGACCTAATAATAACGAGCGACTCCCTCATTAACTATATCGATGACCACAGGGTCGGTGATGACGACCTAGGCAGAGACCACATTGCGCTCCACGCCTCAGTCAAAATAGGAAATGGCCCCTCGGGTACCCCTAACACCCCCCCCCCCCCCCCACCACCACCACTCGCGGAAATTTTACTGAAATAAATTGGGATCTTTACCGCGAAGTAGTTTATGTAAAACTTACTTACAATACCCCCTCCAACTCCAACGCCACTGACCTCAAAGCCCAATACGTGGACCTACAAAATATAATCAATTCGACCTTAGATGAAATATGTCCTAAAGAAGTGGTGCGCCCCTGGAGAAGAACAAACTCCGGGGATACCCTCTCACTCATAAAAAGTAAAAAGAAAGCCCTCCGCGCACTAAGATCAGAGAGCGACCCAGCCAAAAAATCTGATCTCAAAAAAACTTAAAACCGCCTTCACGGCGAGGTAAAAAAGGCCCTCCAGGCCGAACAACATGTTAATTGGGAAAGAGCCACATCCAACCTTAACGGGACAAGGGAAGCCAAAAAAATTTGGAATACCTTCCAAGTGTTAACTGGCCAAAAGAGCAAAGGAAGATGGTTCCACTGCCGACAATGGTAAGGAGAAGGCCGACACTCTTGCCGACTTCCTCGGGAAAACTCACCGCCCACGTGAGGGTCCTGGCTATGACGACAAAATCAAAAATGCGATAGATAGCTTCGTCAATGACGACCCCAAGATTTACCCAATCCTAAATTCACACCGGCCCCGAAGAAGGGTCCTTATCACAAACGGCGACGATCTCGACGCCCCTATCACGAACGACGAAATCGTCAACATCGTAGAAATGCAGGAACTCATCTTCACGCGGGGAAGACGAAATTAGCTATAAAATCCTAAACCAAAGCCCAAACCCGTTTATAACCAGGCTTACAACCCTCTACAATGCATGTCTCACCCATGGCTACTTTCCAAAATGTTGGAAATCAGCCATTGGTGTCATGATACCCAAACCAGAAAAATCCATAGATCTCCAATCCAGCAAACTACTGCCTAATCAGCCTTCTTACACCTTGAAGACACTAACTTCTTCAATGACTGGCAATGGTCCCACAGGAACCGCAAGGAAGGCATGGAATACATTCATCGCCTTGTGGAACAAATGAAAACAGCCATCGATAATCAACAAGTTGGCGCAGCGATCCAACTTGATGTCGAAAAAGCGTTCGATTTTTTTTTACTTAATCTTATTTGTTTTACAAGGATTGGCGAACAAGTTGTGCAACTTATATTAACGCCTCTCCTTGGTCCAATGGCATAGGTGTGTGGGATGACCTTTATAGCGTCAACTTCGTGGCCTAGCTCTTTTCGAATGCTACGAAGGGATCTTTAGTCTGCACGGAGTGTGTCTCTCTCCGCACAGAGGGCAGCCATTTACATCCCCACCCGATAGGACGATACGCTGTGACAGCATCAATTGGGGTTGATGCTGACAGAGAGTGTTCGGACACCTCGAGAACTTTCCCCGACCGGGGATCTATCCCGGGACCTCTGGCATGAGAGACCAGCGCACTTATCCACTCGGCCACCACTCTCGATTCCGTCTGGCACAACGGAATACAGTATAAACTCTCTAAACTAAAAATCCCAATGAAACTGTTAAGACAACTCACTTACAAAACTCCTTTCTTAACGACCAAAAATTCAAAGTGAGGGTCAACAACGAAATGTCCGACAGTGTCCCCCTCGAAGCAAGCACCCTAGGGGTCCGTCCACAGCCCCTCCTCTTTATCATTTATGTAAACGACCTAAAATTCACCAAACAACCGCGTCCAAATATCACAATTCGCGATGACAAAGGGTTATGGGATTCTAACAGTACCCCCCCCCCCCCCCCCCCCGGTCTAAACAAAGACCTCGAGCGCTGGTGCGCCAAGTGGAGAATTAAACTGAACATAAACAAAACCCAAATAATCAACTTCACCCGTAAGCTCAAAAGCCGCGACTTTGACCTCAAACTACCTTACAAAGTCCTCCCAGAATGCACCGATGCAAAATTCCTCGGTATAGCCCTTGACCAAAGACTGACCTTCAATAAGCACCCCAGTAATATCGCCACAAAAGCAGCCAAATGCTTTCATCTACTAAAAATGCTATGCGTCACCTACTGGGGATGGGGGGGGGGGGAGCAATGAGGCAGTCCTTAAATTATACAAAGCATTCGTGCGACCTTACTTGAGTACGGGGCTATTGTCCTCAGTGAAACAACTAAAACCAACCTAAGCAAACTCCAAAAAGTCCAGACTCACGTGTTCAGGGTTGCCCTACGCGCCCCCTGGGACATCCCAATTAAACTACTCCATGATTGGGCTGGCATTACAATTATAAAAGACCACCTATCTATACATTAGTCGCCAAAAACCGCCTGTAGGACAGCAAACTAATATTATAATTAAACAACATCTGTGCCAGTCAACAAAATAAACCCAAAAATGCTTTAAAATAATCAGCTCTAACCCAATTCAACTACTCCAGGATCGTGTCCCAAAGTCAATCAATCCTGGATATTCTTATAAGAATGCCAGGGGTTAATTCAAGACTGTGGGGCAGTTTACGAGGCGGGACCAACGTTGTGTACTTTTTTGTTTTAGGACCGGCACTCAATTTGATGGTCTAGTGGTTAATTTTTGGGCGCCCCAGGTTCTAAATTTTTGGACTTGTCCGACTTGGGTTACGGGTACATCTGGGGTGGAATTTCATGCAGAAATAATTTAACAAAACTCAGAAAGGTCCGTGAAGTTAGCTCAGTGTTCAGCGTTCAACATTCGTTCAACATTCGTGTGAAGTTAGCTCAGTGTTCAGCGTTCAACATTCGACCAACATTCGTGTGAAGTTAGCTCAGTGTTCAGCGTTCAACATTCGTCCAACATTCGTGTGAAGTTAGCTCAGTGTTCAGCGTTCAACATTCGTTCAACATTCGTGTAAAGTTAGCTCAGTGTTCGGCGTTCAACATTCGACCAACATTCGCCTGAAGTTAGCTCAGCGTTCAGCGTTCAATATTCCCCAAAATTCACTATGCCATATGTCGAATCTGGGCTTTCACCCGAGGTTTATCCTTTATGCGACCGACTGCCCACCGTTTACATCTGCAACACTCATATCTGGGCAACCATTCTCACCTGAAGTGATATTAGTGACTTTTACTACTCCAGTTCAGCGTTCAACATTCGACCTATATTCGTGTGAAGTTAGCTCAGCGTTCAGCGTTCAACATTCGTTAAAATTCAGTGTGCCAGCTCCGTATCCGTGCTTTCACCCGAGATATAGCCTTCATGGGACCGACTGCCCATCGTCTACTTCTAAGAACAATCATATCTGGGGGCACTCTCGCCTGAAGCGATATTGGTGACTTTTAGTATTCCAGTTCAGCGTTCAACATTCGATTATCCTTCGTGTGGAGTGTGCGCAGCATTCAGCGTTTGGCATTCGGCAATATCTGGAGTTTGAAGAGAACACAACCATAGATAATAAGTGGAATCGGTGCAATCATCGCCGGGAGGGGCAACCCTCATGCAAACGACTGTCCGAGTATCCAAGATAATTATAACAACACTCAACCCTAGGCGCCCCACTTAATGCTTTGGTCTCTCTAATTAGAAGGCAGTCCCCATCGTAGAGACAAACTTTTGATTTAACGCTGTCAGGCACTACAGGTCGGTAATGTGGCATTACTGAGAACAAGCTCGGTCATAGGGCTACATATCCCGTCGGACTCCTGATTCAACCGGGACATGTTCTGAATAGCTTCCGTCAACCATTATCCTCATCTTACGTTGGGACAGGAACTTTTTCAGCCAGTTGTGGGTGTATTAATGCAATCGATGCACTTATGGAATCGATGTAATAATAAATAGGCGACCCCTCCCGCCTATAGCAGCATTAATTGGGGGCGTTGTGCATCCGAGCTCATCGTTCAACATTCGAATAACCTTCGTATAGTGTGAGCGCAGCAATCAGCGTTCAAAATTCGGCAGTATCTGAAGTTTGAAGAGAACACATCCCTAGATCATAAGTGGGATCGGTGCAATCATCGCTGGGAGGAGGTAGCCCTCGTTCAAACGACTGCTCGAGTGTCCGCAGTCTACATAATTATAACAACACTCAACCCAAGAAGACTCACCCCACCCCCACTGATGCTTTGATCTCTCTATATAGGAGGCAGTCGTCAGCGAAGATGCGATCCTTTGATGTCAGGCGGTCCGTTGTTGTGACCATAAGTATGCAGTAGAGGTCCTAGGACAGTACCCTGTGGTACTCCTGATTCAACCGGGACATTTTCTGAAATGTTTCCGCCAACGACTACTCTTATCTGACGTTGGGTCATGGAAGGGTGGATGCACTAATGCAATCGATGCACTTATGGAATCGAGCGCACTAATAAAGACATGTACCCCCCCCCCCCTTCTCCCCGCATATAGCGACATAAATTGGTGTTTTGAGTATCCCAGCATTCAACATTCTGCAATATCCATAGTTGGAAGAGACCACAACCGCAGGTCGTTAGTGAAATCGGTTCATTCGTTGGAGGGGTAGCTTTCATTCAATCGACTGTCCGAGTGTCCGTAGTATACAAAAAAATCCCGCTCAGGATCACAGATCCAATGTCGAGTTGTGACCTTGACCTTTGACCTGGCGAGTCCAAGGTCAATAGGGTTCTTCCTCGCACCAAGGCCAACACACCTATGAAGTTTCATGACTCTAGGTTGAACCACTATCAAGTTCTCATCCGGAAACCAATTGTTGCGATATACTATGTTCAAGGTCACTGTGACCTTGACCTTTGACCTGGTGAGTCCAACATCAATAGGGTTCTTCCTCGCACCAAGGCCAACACGCCTGTAAAGTTTCATGGCTCTAGGTTGAACCACTATCAATTTATCATCCGGAAACCAATTGTTGCGATATACTATGTTCAAGGTCACTGTGACCTTGACCTTTGACCTGGTGAGTCCAAGATCAATAGGGTTCTTCCTTGCACCAAGGCCAACATACCTATGAAGTTTCATGACTCTAGGTTGAACCACTATCAAGTTATCATCCAGAAACCAATTGTTGTGATATACTATGTTCAAGGTCACTGTGACCTTGACCTTTGACCTGGTGAGTCCAAGATCAATAGGGTTCTTCCTCACACCAAGGCCAACACACCTATAAAGTTTCATGACTCTAGGTTGAACCACTATCAAGTTATCATCTGGAAACCAATTGTTGCGATATACTATGTTCAAGGTCACTGTGACCTTGACCTTTGACCTGGTGAGTCCAAGATCAATAGGGTTCTTCCTCGCACCAAGGCCAACACACCTATGAAGTTTCATGACTCTAGGTTGAACCACTATCAAGTTATCATCCGGAAACCAATTGTTACGATATACTATGTTAAAGGTCACTGTGACCTTGACCTTTGACGTAGCGAGTCCAAAATCAATAGGGTTCTTCCCCTCACCAAGGCCAATCTACCTATGAAGTTTCATGAATGTGAGTTGAACCATTATCAAGTTATCATCCGGAAACCAATTGTTTAAGATTTACTATGTTCAAGGTCACTGTGACCTTGACCTTCGACGTAGCATGTCCAAAATCAATAGGGTTCTTCCTCCCACCAAGACCAACCTACGTATGAAGTTTAATGAATGTGAGTTGAACCACTATCAAGTTATCATCCGGAAACCAATTGTTTACGCCCGCCCGCCCGCCCGCCATTCACCAAACTATAAGTCTAGTTTGACTTCGTCACAACTCGACTAATAATACATGTAACAACACTCAAACCCAGGCGGCGCCCTTTCGCCTACATTGGTATTGATGAATATGTGTATTCCAGCTCAGCGCTCAACATTCGCCCAACATTCGCGTGAAGTAAGTGCAGCGTTCAGCGTTCAACATTCGGCAAAAATCTGTGTTTGGGCGAAAGAGAAGAGACATATGTCGAATCTGTGCTTTCACCCGAGGTGGGCTCTTCAGGCGACGAACTGCCCATCGTCCACATGTAATAACACTCACATCTGGACGACCCCGTGTCGCATGAAGCGATATTGATGATATTTACTACTCCAGTTCGGCGTTCAATATTCGACCAACATTCGTATGAAGATAGCTCAGCGTTCAACGTTCAACATTCGTCAACATTCGATCAGTGTGCCACATGCCGAATCTGTGCTTTCACCCGAGGTGTACCCTTCATGCGACCTACCGCCAATCGTTTACATCTAACAGCACTCATATCTGGGCGACCCTTCTCACCCGAGGTGATATTGATGACATTTACTACTCCAGTTCAGCGTTCAACATTCGACCAATATTCGTGTGAAGTTAGCTCAGCGTTCAGCGTACAACATTCGCCAAAAGTCAGTGTGCCATATTCCGAATCTGTGCTTTCATCCAAGGTCAAGGTATACCTTACATGGGACCGGCTGGCCATCGTCTACTTCTAAGAACGCTCATAGCTGGGCGAGCCCCTCTCACCTGAAGCAATATTGGTGACTTTTAGTACTCAAGTTCAGAGTTCAACATTCGCATAACCTTCGTGTGGAGTGAGCGCAGCACTCAGCGTTTGGCATACGGCAGTATCTGGAGTTTGAAGAGAACACCACCATAGGTCATAAGTGGGATCGGTGCAATCATCGCAGAGAGGGGTAACCCTCATGCAAAAGACAGTCCGAGTATCCATCTCTACTTGTAACAACACTCAAACCTAGGCGCCCCCCCCCCCACCCCCAACTAAAATGCTTTGATCTCTCTAATTAGTAGGCAAACGTCAGCGAAGAGGCAAACCTTTGATTTATCGCTGCCATGCAGGTCGTTAATGTGGCATAAGAATAAGCTCGGTCCAAGGACAGTATCCTGTGGCACTCCTGATTCAACCAGGAGATGCTCTGAATAGTTTTTGTCAACCATTACCCCCATCTTGCGCCGGGTGAGGAACTTTTTCAGCCAGTGGTGGATGCATTAATGTAATTGATGCACTTATGCAATCGATGAACTAATAAATAGGCGACCCCTCCCGCATATCGCGCAGCATTAATTGGGGGCGTTGTGCATCCGAGTTCAGCGTTCAACATTCGAATAACCTCCATATAGTGTGAGCGCTGCATTCAGCGTTCAAAATTCGCCAGTATCTGGAGTTTGAAGAGAACTCATCCCTAGATCATAAGTGGGATCGGTGCAATCATCGCTGGGAGGAGGTAGCCTTTGTGCAAACGACTGCTCGAGTGTCCGCAGTCTACATAATTATAACAACACTCAAACCTCCCCCTCCACCCCGCCCCGGATGCTTTGATCTCTCTATATAGGAGGCAGTCGTCAGCAAAGATGCGAACCTTTGATTTAAAGATGTCAGGCGGGCCGTTGCTGTGACATAAGTATAAAGTAGAGGTCCTAGGACAGTACCCTGTGGGACTCCTGATTCAACCGGGAATTTTTCTGAAAAGTTTCCGCCAACGACTACTCTCATCCGACGTTGGGTCATGGAAGGGTGGATGCACTAATTCAAGCGATGCACTTATGCAACCGAGCACACTAATAAAGACACCCCCCCCCTCCCCCCACCCCCCCCCCAGCATATATAGTGACATTAATTGGTGTTTTTGAGTATCCCAGCATTCAACATTCCGCAGTATCCATAGTTGGAAGAGAACACAACCGTAGGTCGTAAGTGGAATCGGTTACAAACTTTGAGTAAGATTCTAGGAAAAGTTTAGAACTAAGGGATGCCGGAAACTTTGTAACCGTAAGTGCGCCAGTAATAAATCATAAATCGATATCAATTGTGTAATTGTGAATGCTCACATATTTGTTTATCACCCGGGTCGGGTGGGGAGGGGAGGGGGGGGCAGTTTAATGCAGCCAGCACTGGCTGAAAAAGTTCCTGACCCAACACAAGATAGGGTAGTGGTTGACAGAAACTATTCAGGAATCTCCCGATTGAATGAGGAGTGCCACAAGATACTGTCCTAGGACCGAGCTTATTCTTATGCCACATTAACGGCCTGCACGACAGCGTTAAATCGAAGGTTTGCCTCTTCGCTGACGATTGCCTACTAATTAGAGAGATTACAGAATTTAAGTGTGGGGGGCGCCTAGGTTTGAGTGTTGTTACTACTAGAGCTGGATACTCGGACTGTCGTTTCCATGAGGGTTACCCTTCTCGGCGATGATTGCACCGATCCCACTTATGATCTATGGTTGTGTTCTCTTCAAACTCCAGATACTGCCGAATGCCAAACGCTGAGCTAACTTCATACGAATGTTGGTCGAATGTTGAACGCTGAACTGGAGTTGTAAAAATCATCAATATCGCTTCATGCGACACGGAGTCGTCCAGATGTGAGTGTTGTTACACGTGGACGATGGGC
>CM062297.1:612579464-612699641 GCA_031216915.1 Pictodentalium vernedei
TTTGGGTACTGGGGCGGAGATATGGAGGCGCGCGGAGTGGTTGGATGTGTGAATACGGTATACGAACTTACTTGCCTCTGCCTCTGTTACCACGGCGAGGTTTTAGAAATAGTGTCTAATTCATATTTGCTTTTTACGTAATAACGCGGAAAATATCTTTACTTGTTGCCACCCAAGGAAGATATGATACGAGATATGGATACGGTTATTTTGCGCGTAATAGACTCGGATACGGGGAACAACATGAAACGGGGAACATATCTTTACCACCCAACGGAGATATGATACGGTGGTTTTACAAGCAATACACTTGAATATGGAGAACAATGCGTGTGAACAATTCGGGTCAAGGAATGGCTGAATGTGTGAATACTGCATGCGAACTCGCTTCTGCCTCTGTTACCAGGGCGAGGTTGAGATAAATGATTGAATGCTTCTAATTCTAAGGCTGAGAACAAAAAAATGCGCGCGATAACGCGGAATATATCTCCACTCGTTACCACCTTAGGAAGATATGATACGGTCTTGTTTGTCCATAATTTACAATTAAAACAGTGAACAACGTGTAATGCGGAACATATCTTTACTTGTTGCCACCCAAGGAAGACATGCATCGGCGATTTTATAGACGGGTTCGTGATTAGGAGCTAGGCAGCGACTTGCCAAATAATAAATCGATCTGTAAGACGTACGCGTATCACGATCAATTTTATAATTCCCATTCAACAATTAGGATCAGCGTGACGCTAAATTTTACGTTCCCATGACGCGATACACATTGGTACGGCACTTAACGTAACGGAATAAGTATTAGTCAAAAATGAAAGCCGCTTAGAAGGAAGTAAACTTCCGAGCATGACGGCAATTTGACGAAGTTATATATATATATATATATATATATATATATATATATATATATATATATATATATATATATATATATATATATTTAAAACGAGCTCATTCCAATGAGGGGTCATAAACTATGTTTTTCAGACAAAAAGTTAAAATGTCATGTAGAAAAATGGTAAAAATTGGTATTCTTGTTCTGTAATTTTTACATAGAAGTGTGGAAAAACTAATTCTTCACCTATAATCCCTTATTCCCTTAATCCCAATAAGAATGATCAAATTATCATCCATTTACAAGAAATAATTTTAAAAAGTATTCAAGTATTCATATTTGTATTCATGATACATTGTAAAGTATTCGTATTCAAATACATTTGAAATTTGTGTATTCGTATTCATAAAATTTCAAAGTATTCGTATTCGTATTCAATAGTTAAAAATAATATATTACTATAACAAAGGTGTTTGGATAAAACCGCTGATTTGTCGCGGTTCTCAAGTGAGAAGGCCTTGTGCTCCCAACTGCCTCCCTATTCCCACGCTTCTTCTCCCCTCCCCACACTCGGAGACGAACTGCTTGATGACATCCCTTGCCCAATTCTCCCCAATCTCTCCGATTAGCATATTAACCCTCTCCTTTGAGTCACTCACTAACCACGTGTCCTTCATTCTCACATCCCACTTCCCCATTATACTCCCAGTGAATCTTATTCTTTTAGACTGGTATTTTTGGCATTCTAGAAGAAAGTGTTCAAAAGTCTCCACCACGCCTAAATTACACATCTGGCACTCCTTTTCACCGTTTTTTCCCAATTTTCCCCTCAGCTCCAGGGACTGCGACCTGAGCTTAAACAATAGTGACCCCCCCCCCCCCCCCCCCAAGGTGCCATCAAGGTACTCTTCAAAACCAGGCTTCTCTTTATCATGCAGGCCACCCAAAGACCTCATTGGTTTGACCCCTCTCGCCAATTAAGGTTACCACCCTCCATGACTCTTTCCCTGAGCATCCACCCATCTTGGTATTTGAGTTGAAAATACTCTGGAACATTCCTTTACATTATCGGCTGTCTAGGAGGTTTACAAAATAATTAAGATAACAGAGTTTCAATAAGTCTATCCTGTCCTTGATCCTCATCCACCCAAGCTCACCCCTGACTGCTTCTATAGTGCTGCGGCATTACTCAACCCCGTTATCCATCGGCCTGCGTCGTTCTGCGGGGTTTCCAAGCTCTTTACAGCCGTTTGGTTTAGGGGTACCACTTCCGTACCATATGTTATACTTGGCAGACCCACCATTTCCCAAATGGTTTTCCCCACGAAAACCTTATTGAAACTGTTTCTGCCTATAAGTTTCACTTGGTTAAGGATTCGCCTCCCCCTCAGAATCAGTTTATTTGTGTGGTTTCGGTAGATGCCTCTTCCTGTGATGTTTATATTTACCCCCAGATACTCGTAGTCACCTGTCTCTCCCACACTAAGAAGTTTGCTGCTGTCTTCCGGAATGCAGAAATCACCCACTCTCCACCTTTGAGTAGGGTCCACTTTACGGCCCACGGGTAAAACTTCGCTTTTGCTTTCATTTAGTTCGAGTCACCATTTGTTCCCATATTTCCCAACAATTCCCAGCATTTTCGCTAGCCCCTCTTCGCTTTCTGACACTGGCACCATATCGTCTGCAAAAAATAGCCCTGGAATCTTCAAGTCCCCAACTGCTACCCCCTCGTCAATACGCAAGAGTTCATCTCCTAAACCTTTGATGTACAATGCAACAAGAACTGACGAAAGGATACACCTCACTTTTAGGCCATATTCACACGTTTTGTTGTTAAGTTACCCAGGCTAAGTTCACTCTGTGCATCTTTATACAATGCCTTCAGAATTCCAACAAACTTGCCTCCCAAGCCCAGTGCCTCAAGCTTTCGCCACATACTCTCCATCCATACTCTAACGTATGTCTTTTTAATATTCAAAAGGCCATAAACATCTTTTTCTTGTTTGCTTTCGCGGATTCTATCATTTGGGATAGCGTGAAAAACGATCGGTGACTCTCCTTCCCTTCCTGAAGCCATTCTGAATCACCTCCTCTAATCTCCCATACAGGACGTTACAGAAAACTTTTCCAATGTTGCTACTGCCAAAGATCCTCGATAATTATCCAAAACGTCTTTTTCCCCTTTTTGTGAATAAATATCACTTTGCTTTCTCTCCACTCTTTTGGGACCTCTTGTTTTACTATGGCTAAATTGAATACAGTAGTAGACATCAAAGTCCTCTGCCTCGATCAATGTAGCAATTTCACTTACTTTCCGGTGGAGACCCTGTATGTTGATATAACCCACTTTCAGGGTACCGAGATTCATTGGCTTCCACCTACTGATCCCATTGTTTTCTGACACCAGACTTGGTAAACTTGTTCTCTCCCCTCGCTCTTATTCACCCCACCTCTGCCCACTCTTGCAATACTTGCCTCTGGCATCCCATCCCGCTCCTCTCCGAAAAAGGCTCCGCTGCTCGTAGAACCCCCCCCCCCCCCCCAACACTCGTGTCCCCATCCTGCTAAGATGCAGCCCATCATACCCGTACATGCTCACGTTGCCGCAAAACGCGTCCCAGTGGTCGATAAAGGGTATTCCCAGGTTAACACAGTAGACCTCTTCATTAGCGCCAAACTCTTTGAGTTCCGTTCGTCCCCAACCCCTAGGACGGGAAGGACCACGAATACAACTACTCTTGCATTCCTATTGAGCTGTTTGCTGACTAAACCTCTGTACGACTCTACCAAACTTACTGACCTTCTCTCACTCATATTGTTGGTCCCCTCAGATCCTCCACCTTCGCCCCAGGAAAGCACAAGACTGTTCGATTAGAACTATCATGACCGCAAACAACAATGTCAATCACACGTAAATTCTACTCCCCTCTACAACTAATTTTTTCTTCTTCCCCCCCCCCCCCCCAGTTCCCATATCATCTGCAACTCGCCTCGTTTTGAGTGCTTCTGACCCCCCTCTTTCTCTTCACCGTCCTCCTTACCCCTTCTGTCCTATCAACATCAGCAAACACCTCTCCCCTCACAATGTCCCCCTCACTCTCATCCCCGGGGGTATCGAAATCTAAAACACTGAACCTGTTCTCTAAACACCGCTTAGCAATCTTGACAGCCTTACGTCGACTCTGGCGTCCTGGCTCTGCATAGACCTGTCCTGACTCCACCTTCCGAATTTTCCTACTGGACCCCCCCCCCCCCACGTCAAGCATTTTTCCCTCGCGTTTCCTGCCTCCGGGTTTCCTCCTTGAATCCACAACGACCTTCCATACACCTTCCACCTCACCATCATAGGCAACCTTCCACGGTGTTACTCCAAATACACAAGCCCTCCCCAACCTCCCCTTCAGCTCCACAATTTCCCGCTCGAATCCAACACTCTTCTCTTACAACTGTTAAATATCTCTGCAGTTGGCACACACCCCACTACTGTCCATTGGCCTACCACCACCATACCTCATATCACAATGTCTGCACGCCTCTGTATCCTCAGCCTCTCCCACCTGCACCTGCACTCCTCGACTCACCTCCCCTGACCCCCTTTAGTAACCATACTTACCTCCGTCTGGACCCCCATCGAGCCCTTACCATTCATGTTTACAAATATAATATACTACTCGAAGTTTGCTAAGCACCACATATTTGACACATCATTGTGAAATTTTCTTGTGACATATTTGCGATAATTTTGGTGGATATGATTGAAGAATGTATTGAGATGGTCCCCAGTGTTTACATTAGCTCTCTTGACAGGCAGACGTTTCGTGACAGTCATAGGAAGCATGTACCCTTTGATTTTCATGATGTTTTCGTGTACTGTCTACATGTACATGAGCTGTGTAGGGTATACCGTCTTCATTTCAACACAAACCCTTGTGATTTAAAGATTGAATATGGCGAATGCAAATGTAAGAAGACATTTGTCTGAAGCAGAAATGTGGCGGGCTGTAGGGATGGGGGAACAAGAGGCTACCCATCGTCAGGTTGATGAAGCCCTTGGTGTGCACCATTCGGTGATCACCAGAGCCTGGGCAAGATTTCAGCAGCATGGCACACCAGTCAGACGACATGGCGGTGGCAGAGACAGGGCAACATCTGCAGCTGAAGACCGGTGTTTGATCATTCAGGCCCGTAGGAACCGCTTTGACACAGCAACCCAGCTTCGCAGTGACCTTCAGAATGCATCCGGGGTAAATGTTTCGACTCAGACTATCCGGGCAAGGTTGCCGATCGAGAAGACCATGTATTCGCATTCAGCTGTCCCAGAACCACCACCAGGCACGATAGGAATGGGCCGTGGATCACGTTGGATGGACCAGAAAAGATTGGCGACCTGTCCTTTTTACAGATTAGTCAAGGTACTGCCTAGACAACACAGATAGGCGTTCTAGGGTATGGAGAAGACCAGGAGAGCGATTCCATTCATTGCTGAGCATGACCGCTTTGGTGGAGGGTCAATAATGGTCTGGGGCGGCATCAGCTGGGATGGACGTACAGAGCTCTGTGCCCTTGACCGTGGTACATTGACTGCACAGCGGTATATTGATGAGATCCTGGATGCCCGCGTCAGATTGTATGCAGGTGCAGTGGGTGATAGATTCATTCTGATGGACGATAATGCCGATCCTCATGTTGCCCATGCTGTCCGGGAGTACCGAAAGAGGGAGGGGATTGAGCATATGGATTGGCCAGCAAGATCCCCTGACCTCAATCCAATCGAACATGTCGGGAATGAGTTGCAGCTTGCAATTTCAGTCCGTCCAGTCCATCCAAGAAGTGTTCAGGAGCTTTGTGCCATGCTGGTCCAAGAATGGAACAACATCCCACAAAGGACCATCTGGAACCTGATTGGGAGCATGAGAAGGCGTTGTCAAGCTGTAATTAACAATAATGGGTCTCATACTCGATATTGAACCCATATCAGTTCGCTCCGTCAACTTTTTGGCAAATTTGAAAAATTTCCTCTTTTACCAATAATATCCATTTTCCATGGTTATCGTATTCAAAAGTTAAAAAATAATGTCAAACACAAAAAAGTCTTAATTTGTGTGCTTAAATCATTAAAGATATAATTAAATAAAAAATATATACACTTTTCATAAGAATATTTAAACTAAAACGTAAAACAGGTAGTTAGATATACTTGGTGCTTTGCAAACTTTGAGTAGTATAATAACAATATATAGGACTTTATGGCCGAAATCGGCAAAACACATAAAAAAGACAACTAACGTAAATAAATTCAAACTCGGGAAAACCTATTACCTAAACTTCCGTATTTCACCATATAATCCTCGCCTAACACACATACAAACTAAATATATAAATACACTTTCCTGAAATAAAACGAATAATAAAGAAATACTTATAAACAACTATCTTGATTTCTCTTCGTGTGTAGTAGTATTCAAGCATAATAACAGTACTCGGGTAGTCATCTATAATAACCATCAGAGCATATGTTTTAGGCAAAATGTGCACATGAATTTGTTTTAAAACATTATCAAACAAATGTATCTTCATATCAACTGAACAAAAACAAGGGGGTGTGGAGGGGTGAGGAGGAGGAATGTATCCCAAGTATAATATTAACTAGAGGCTCAAGTGAGCCTAAAATGCCCACTTGGCTCAAGTTTTCAAAATAGATGAGAGTGTCAGCAAGCAATGGAGAGCAAAAGAAATTCTTTGATTTGCCATGATACAACCAAAAGCAATTTTTTGGCCATTCCCTTCTGCTAGTTCGAGGAAAGCTTCTCAGGCAAAAACAAAGCTCTGATCTGTGAAGTCTTCAAAAAGAGTCTTTACAATTTCTTTTTTGGTTTTTAGCTTCTGGGGTTCTCTCTACCCCTCCCCAAGGGGAGTAACAACTTTTTGGGGAAAAAATGGGCATCAACCCATAGGGAGCCTAAATATTGACCTACTATGTCCTTTTGAACAAACTTCAATCTGCATTATTAAAGGAAGTCCCATACATTAATTCTAAGCATTATTCCAAGTGGTTTATGAGAAGATAATTTTTTAAGCATTTTTTGCTTTTTGGGCAATTACCCAGCGTTACTACTAGGCTCATTCTGGATCCTCAATGTGTTTTCCCCTAACGCCACGTTCTGGTGATAACGGACTCTCGTTTTTTTGGAGGGCTAGCGACTGGCGGATAACGCATGACAGATGTGTTGGATACATTCACCCGCAAGAGCTTATTCTGTCATTTACAATAGTATGCAAGTAACAAAGAGATGCTAGTTAAGCATCTCAGCGGGGGCCCTCTAACCGATCGTTTTCATAAGTATCAAACAAGATCACTTGTAAAATCTAACATATATTCAGTTTGAAATCACGCAAGTAAAGCATTTTAAATTCCATAAGTGTATTTTATTAAGAATATGAAATTTCTACTTTTGGGATGATTTGGACTCACAAATCAAAAAAGCTGTTATCAGAGAAAAAGGAGTTATACATTCTCAAAGCGTCCAGATAATACAAATCCAGAATGTTGTTATCTTTTGTTTTTGTTTTTGAGGTTTTTTGATGTTAGTAAATTTGAAATGCATAACAACCCGTTACGGTGAAAGGCGTGAGTCCCTTCAAAGTCTTCATCAGTAACTGTCAGTCGTATGAAATAAGTCTAACTTTATTTTGATCTTCTACACTCACCTAACCTCCATGAAGGGCGGATTTATTAGACAAATCTTTGGGCTAATCTTGTAATTGTTTACAAGTATAACATACGGTACGGAAGTGGTACCTTTAAACCAGACGGCCGTAACGAGCTTGGAAATCCTGCAGAACGATGCAGGCCGATGGATAACGGGGTCGAATAATGCCGCAGCGCTAGAAGCAATCAGGGGTGAGCTTGAGTGGATGCGGATCAAGGACAGGATAGACCTGTTGAAACTCGGTTATCTTAATTATTTGGTAAATCTCTCCGACAGCCGATGGTGCAAAGTAATGTTCCTGAGAATTTTCAACTCAAATATCAAGACGGGGTGGATGGTCCAAGTGAGGGGGCTAGTAGAGAACTACTCATTGGAGATCTCGGACCTGAACGTTGGGGCAAACCAGGGTAAAAAAATCTTCAGAGAAAGGGTCATGGAGGATTGCAATAGTAATTGGCGAGAGGGGGTCAAATCAAAGAGGTCTTTGGGTGGCCTGCGTGATAAAGAAAAGCCAGGTTTTGAAGCGTACCTTGATGGCACCTTTGGGGGTCACTGTTGTTCAAGCTGAGGTCGCGATCCCTGGTGATGAGGGGAAAATTGGGAAAAACAGTGAAAAAGAGTGCCAGATGTGTAATTTGGGCATGGTGGAGACCCTGGAACACTTTCTTCTAGAATGCCTAAAGTACCAGTGTAACAGAATAAGATTCACGGGGAGCATAATGGGAAAGTGGGATGGGAGAATGAAGGACATGTGGTTAAGGGGAGACTCAAAGGAGAGGGTTAATATGCTAATCGGAGAGATGGGAAGAATGGGGTAAGGGATGTCATCAAGCAGTTCGTCTCAGAGTTTTGGGAGGAGAGGAGAAGCGTGGGAATAGGGAGGCAGTTGGGAGTACAGGGGTAACCAAGGCCTTCTCGTCCGAGAACCGCGACAAGTCAGCGGTTGGCCAAAGTGTTATTATTATTACATTTTTTTAAGCACGGGTGTTTGTGATATTTTGCACCATTTTGACTTTAAAAGAGGGCTGTCGATTGTTTGGATTTTTTGTCAAATGCGTTTGGTCTCTGGAGTGTTCGGCTCCCATTCAGTTATAATACAACGCATTCGCACGCTTAATATCAATAACTTTGAGCGGTAAATTCAAAATAGTCTCTGCTTCAAGAAATTTGGCCGTCAAAAGGTTATTATGGTGAGTTGACAAGTTATCATAACAAGCGAAATCGTTATGACGATTTGAAAAGTCGTCATAACGAGTTATGAAGTCATCATAACGAGTTAATATGTTGTTACGAGTTCACAAGCCGTTATTACATAATGTAAAATAATTATAATGAGTTGCGAAGTCATTGTAACGAGTCGAAGAGTCATTATAATAAGAAGTGAAGTTATTATAGCTAGTTGGTAAGTCTTTATAACGAGTTGACAAGTTATAACGAGCTCCAAAAGTAATAATGAGTTGAGTAGTCATAATAATGGGTTGACCCGTTGTTAAATCGTGTTATGATGTCATTATGATAAGCCGCCAAGTATTTAAGTTATTATAACGAGTTTGGAAGTCCCCATAACTAGTAGGTAAACGGTTGTACTGACTTGACAAAGCGTTATAATGAGTTGTAAAGTCGTTATACCAAATTGGCAAGTAGTTATAATGAGTTGACAAGTAATGTTAGCGAGTTGGGAAGTCCTGACGAATCGTAAAGTAGTTATAACCCATTTACAAGCAGTTATAGTGAGTTGAGTAATCATTATAACTAATTGTCAAATCATTATAAGGGGTTGCTTAGTCGTTATAACGAGTTTTCAAAGTTATTATTTATTTATTTATTTATTTATTGATGTTCAAGGTCACATATTTATGCACAATGGCTAATCATGACCGTGACAGGTTTACGGGTGGAGGAAGCCGGAGTACCCGGAGAGAACCACCGAGCAACGACGAGCAGCTGCCAGCTCCCCAACATCGTAACTCCGCACTGCAGCACAGGCAGAGTGAGATTGGTTGAAGACATGCGTACCATCGACGTGCAGTACGCCTTAGTACACGGCGTCATCGTGCCCCCACACGGGCAATGGAGATGAAGTGTCTTGCCCAAGGACACAACGCGGTTGCCGCAGGTGGGATTCGAACCGAGGACCTCTCGGCTTGCAGCCTGCATCTCTACCTACTGAGCCACCGCGAGTTTTCAAAGTCATTACAATGTGTTGCCATGTCATTATAATGAGTTTAAATAATATAACCAATGGACACCCAGTCGTTAAATCATTATAACCAGTTGATCAATCATTATAAACAAATTGTCAAATTATTATGAGGGTTTGCTTTGTCGTTATAGCGAGTTTTCAAAGTTGTTATAATGAGTTGTCATGTCATTATTATGAGCTGAAATAATATAATCAATGGATAACCAGTCGTGAAATCATTATAACAAGTTTATAAATTATTATAATAAGCAAGCAACCCGATATAATGAGATGTGGTATCATTGTGACGAGTTGCACTGTTGTTATAGTAGGTTAACAGGTCTTTATAACGAGTTGACAAGTCGTTATAAAGAATTGTAAATTCGTGACGAGTTGCAATGTCATTAAGAGAATTAGACGAACTGTTATATCTAGTTATGGAATCTTTATAATGAGTTGTGATGTCATTATAACATGTTGAATAATTATTAAAAAGAACTGTGAAATTGTTATAATGGGTTATGATGTCGAAATAACAAGTGGGCACATGTTGACAAGTTTTATAATGTCTTGTAGTGTTGTTATACATAAAGTCATTATAATGAGCTGACGAGTCTTTATAACCAGTATAGAAGTACTTATGTGCTGTAAAGTCATTATAACGAGTTGTCAAGTCATTATAACGAACGTTGCCATAACGATTTGAAAGGTCATGTCGAATAGTGATGTTATTATAATGGTTTGTAAAGCCGCCATAATGAATTTACAGTTCGTTAATATAAGGGGTAAAGATATAATAACGAATGTGCAAGTCATTATATGCATTGTGATGTTATACGAGTTGGAAGGTCATTGCAATGAGCTGAAAAGTCGTGGATTGCCAATTCGTTATAATGAGTTCTGAATCCGTTATAAGGAGTCCAAATCAGTTTAATCAGTTCACTAGTTAGTTTACAAATCGTTATAACAAGTTGTGGTGTCATTATAAGGAGTTGGCAAATCGTTGTGAGTCCCAAACTTTCTTATTATGAGTTTGCAAGTTATTATGACAAGAGTTGTGATTTCATTACACAGGGTGTATAACGATTCGACATGTAGGCACTATAATGAATGAAAAGTCGTTAAAATGATCTGACATATCATTATGGCGAGCCTCAGACACCGCTATAATGAGTTTCCAAATTATTAGGAGGAATTATGAAGTTGTTAAAACGAGGTGTGGTGCCATTATAATGGTTTGTGGAGTCCTTCGAATGAGTACATATAACGTTATGATGAGTTTTGAACACACTATAATGATTGGAAAAGTCGTTATAACAAGTTGTGAAAACAAACCTAGTTGATAAAGCATTACAGTGAGTTGTCAAGGGAGTCGACACCATTTTATAACGAGTTGTGAAGTCGTTATATTGAATAGTGTTAGCTTTATAAAGATTTAATATTATAAAGAAGTGTGAAGTTGTTATAACAAGTTGACAAGTTGTTTAAAGAGTAGTGAATTCATTATAATGAGTTGTGATTTTATCATGATGATTTGCCATAACTTGATAATATGTTGTAACGAGTTGAGGAATCATTATAATGAGCTGAGTAATTGGTATAAGAAGTTAACAAATAAGTCATTGTAACAAGTTAGAAGTTATTTCAAATTGTATATCGACGATGAATTGCAATGTCATTCTAATGGGTTGTTCAGTCATTACAACGGGTTTATGAATCGTTATAACGTTTTGTGAAGTAATTATAATGAGTTGACAAAGGTTATGACGAGTCTCAAATGTCGTTATAGCGAACTGACAAGTCACTATGAGTCGTTAAGCCATTTTAATGATCTGACATGCCATTTCAAGAGGTGTGAAGTCATTATACATGTTGGCAGGTCGTTATTCCGAGATGACAAAGCGTTATAACGAATCTAGCTTTAAAGTCACAAACAACAGGATCTGAAGCATTATCAACGAAACATTATAAGGAGTTCCGAAAGTCATTCAAATCAAGAGTTGAGTCACAACAAGTTGTGAAATAATTATAACTAGTTGTAAAGTTGTTCCAACAAGCTGTCATGTCATTATAGAGAGTTAACGAATCATTATAATGATGTGTGTAGTCGTTATATGAAGTTTTGATGTTGTTCAAACGAGTTGGCAAGTCTTTATAATGAGACGTGAAATAACCAGGACGAGTTCTGAAGTCGTTACAACGAGTTGGTAAGTCATTATAAAGAGTTGTGTTGTGAACTCGTTATATATAGTTGTCACGTCGTTATAAAGAGTTGAGAAGTTATAACAGATTTCAAAGTTATAACGAACTGACCAGGCGTTATAACATGTGGTGATGTCATTATGATGAGCTGCCAAGCTTTGAAGTTATAACAAGTTCGTTATGAGTTGTGAAGTTATAATGAGTTGTGATGTCGTTATACGAGTTGACAATTTGTTATAATGAGTTGACAAGTCGTTCCAAGGGATTGGAAATTCGTTATAATGGGTTGTGAATTCGCTAAAAGGAGTTGGCAAGTCATTATAATGAGTTCACAGGTAAGTCTACAAACCACTGAGTTCTAAACATAGTTATAACGAGTTCGGAAGTAATTATGATGCGAGTTGTGATGTCGTTTCAAATGGGGAGGTTATTTTAACGGGCTGTAAAGTCTTTATAACGATTTGACATATAGTTATAACGAGTTTAGAATCCTCTATGCAGAGTTGAAAGGTCTTTAATCTAAGCTGAGAAATCATTATAGTTAGTCTCGGACATCGTTATAACGAGTTGTGGTGACATTACGAAAATTTGTGGAATCGATTTAACGAGTAGAGCTGATGTTATGGCGAGCTATGGACACACTATAATGATTGAGAAATCCTTATAATGAGCTTCAAATTCGTTATAACAAGTTGTGAAAACATACCTTGTTGATGAAGCATTATAGTGGGTTCTCAAGTTAGAAAAATGAGTGCACAACAAAACGAATTGACAAGTCATCACAAGGAGTTGGATAATAAAATAACAATAAAATAATGACGAGTTATTAAGTCTTTATAAAGGTTAGAAGTCGTTATAACGAAGTGTAAATTTATGATAAATTGCAATCTTATTAAAACGAGTTGCCAAGTTATAAAGAGAAATTTTGAAGTTGTTATAACGAGTTGTCGGGTCATTACAGGGAGTTGTGGAATCGTTTTAACGAGTAGAGGTGACGCTATGGTGAATTGTGGACACACTATACTGATTGAAAAATCGTTATAACGTAGCTTCAAACCCGTTATAACAAGCTGAGAAAACATAGTTTGTTGGTGAATTATTACAGTGGGTTCTCAAGTTAGAAAAACGAGTGTACAGCAAAACGAATTGACAAGTCATTACAAGGAGTTGGATAATAAAATAACAATAAAAAATAATGAGTTAATAAGAGTAAATAATAAGAGTAAATAACTCTAAAATAATGACGAGTTATTAAGTCTTTATAAAGGTTAGAAGTCGTTATAACGAAGTGTAAATTTATGATAAATTGCAATCTTATTAAAGCGAGTTGCCAAGTTATAAAGAGGAACTGTAAAGTTGTTACAACGAGTTGTCGGGTCATTACAAGGAGTTGTGGAATCTTTTTTTCGAGTACAAGTGACGCTATGGTGAGTTGTGGACACACTATAATGATTGAAAAATCGTTATAACGAGCTGCCAAGCTGTTATAATAAGTTTTGAAAACATACCTTGTTGATAAAGCATTTTGTGAATTGTCAAGTTAGAACAAGAGGCTCTCAAGAGCCTGTAATAGCTCATCTGGCATAACTTCATATCCCTCAGTTATTCTAATCAAAAAGGCTGCCATGCTACATCATCTGTGCGAAACTGAAGAATGATGGTTTTCTGAGGACTTTCCATGCCTTATTTTTGTCAAGTTTGGTTCGCACTTGCCAAGTAGTTTCAGATAAGAAGATAAAAAGGTTTCCATGGTAACTATGAGATGCAATTGCGATCATGTTTGCAATCCGATCAACATTACATAAGGATCATTGGTAGAGGGTGTCCCTGTCATGTAGTTTCAGATGAGAAGATTTTTCAAAATCGATCAATCAGAATTAAATAATGCATCAGTCCTCAAGCATGTGAAGATTCAAAACAATGGGCCTTGTGGTTTCAGAAAAGAAGATTTTTCAAAATCAACCAATCAGAATCAAAGAATACCTCTGGCGGTCATGTATTCCATCCAACGGGAACAAAATGAGGATGGTCTGTAGAGGGTGTCCCAGTCATCAATAATGTGAAGTTTGAAAACATTTTGCCTTGTAGTTTCAGAGAAGATTTTTGAAAATGACCAGTCAGAACAAAGAATGTTTCAGGAGACGGCCTCGAATAAGCACTTAGCTTACTGCTGAATCCCCTTTCCATGTTGAAGATATTTTTGTTGTCAATGCTAATCAACTGTTGTCTGTCTTTTTGTCATTTTGGAAATAAAATATTGTTTAAAGTAAAGAATGTTTCTGGCAGCCATGTTTATCAACCGACAGAAACAAAATGAGGATCGTTTGTATTGGAACTCCCATAGGCCATCCCTGCCAAGCTTGGTTCACATCGGCTCTGTCGTTCCAGAGAAGATGAAAATGTGATTTCTCACCGAGTTTCTATAGTAACTATGAGCCGCAATTGCCGCCATGTTTGCAACCCGATCAATATTAAATGGGGATCGTTGGTAGAGTGTGTCCCAGTCATCGATCATGCGAAGTTTCAAAACATTTGGCCTTGTAATTTCCGAGAAGATTTTTCAATTAGACCAATCAGAATCAAAGAATGCCTCTGACGGCCATGCTTTCCATCCGACGGGGAAGGACCTTCCATATACCATTCCTGCCAAATTTGGTTCACATCGGCTCATAAGTTCTAGAGAAAATGTGATTTCCCATAGGGTTTCAAAAGTAAATATAAGCCGAAATGGCGGCCATGTGTGCAACCCGATCAACATTAAATGAGGACCGTTGGTAGAGGGTGCCCCAGTCATCAACCATGTGAAGTCTCAAAACATTTTTCCTTGTTTTCAAAATCCACCAGTCAGAATCAAAGAATGCCTCTGGCGGCCATGTTTATCAACCAACAGGAATACAACGAGGAACGGGTATATAGGACCTCCCCTCGACCACCCCTACCAAGTTTGTTTCACGTCGGTTCAATAGTTCCAGAGAAGATGAAAATGTGATTTCCCATAGGGTTTCTATAATAATTATGTGCCATAATTGTGGCCATGTTTGTACCTCGATCAGCATTAAGTGAGTACCTTTAGTGGAGGGTGCCCCAGTCATCATTTATGTGGAGTTTCAAAACATTTGGCCTTGTAGTTTCCGAGTAGACGATTTTTGAAAATCCACCAACCAGAATCAAAGAATGACTTTTGCAGCCTTGTTTTTCATTCGACGGGAACGAAATAAGGATTTTTGTAGAGTACCTCCCATAAACCATTCCTGCCAAATTTGGTTCACACCGGCTCAGCGGTTCCAGGGAAGAGGTTGAAAATGTAAAAAGTTTACGAATGATGACAGACGCCAAGTGATGGCAATAGCTCACATGGCCCTTTGGGCCAGGTGAGCAATAATGAGTGTATAACGAATTGACAAGTCATTACAAGGAGTTGGATAACAAAATAACAATAAAATAATAACGAGTTAATAAGCCATTATAACAGGTTAGAAGTCGTTATAACGAAGTGTAAATTGATAAATTGCAATCTTCTTAAAATAAGTTGTTGAGTCATTACAACGAGTTACAAGTCGTTATACAGATTTGTGAAGTCATTACAACGAGCTGACAAGCCATTATAACGAGTCTCAAATGTCGTTATAACGATTTGACAAGCCACTATGAGTTGTTAAGTCATTATAATGAATTGACATGCCATTCCAAAGAGATGTAGAGTCATTATAACAACTTGACAAGTCGTTATATCGAGACATGAAGGTATAACGAATTTGGTCTTCAAGTCATCATAAACAGGTGCTGAAGCATTATCATCAAAACGTTATAAAGAGTTCCAGAAGTCATTAATGCCACGAGTTGGTAAGTCAAAATGAGTTGAGAGATAATTATGAGCAGTTGTGAAGTTATTGCAATGAGCTGTCGTGTCATTATAGAGAATTAACAAATCATTATAATGTGGCTTGCAGTCAGTACAAACAACTTTGATGTTATTACGCAGAGTTGACAAGTCGTTTTAATAAGTTGTGAAATTATTATAACGAGTTGCGAAGTCGCTATAACGAGTCGGCAAGTCATTATAACGAGTTGTAAACGGGTTGTAGATAGTTGCCAAGAAATAACGAATTGACTCATAATGATGAGTTGGCCAGTCATTATAAAATGCTGTAATGTCATTATAACGCGCTGTTAAGTTTGGAAGTTATTATAACGAGTTCGGAAGTCACTATAACGAGTGGACAAACAGTTATAACGACTCGACAAAGCGATATAGTGAGCTATAAAGTCATTATGACAAATGGACAATTAGCTGTAATGAGTTGACGAGTTATGTAATGAAGTGTGAAGTGATAACAAATTGTGAAGTCATAACGAGTTAACAAGTAGTTATAGGGAGTTGAGCGATCATAATAAGTTGTACAGTCGTTATAATGAACTGATAGGTCGTTATAACGAGTTTTCCAAGTCGTTATAATGGGCTGTAATGCCATTAGCGTGAGGATAAATATTTGACCGATGGAAAAACCAGTCTAAAAGTCATCATCACGGGTTGATAACTCATTATAACGAGTATACAATGTATTATAATGAGAAGTGGAGTCATTATAGCTAGTTGGAATGTTGTTATAACAGGTTAAGTATTCATAACAAATTAGCATTTCGTTATAAATAATTGTAAATTCGCGATGAGTTGTTATGTCATTAAGAAGAGTAGACGAGTCGGTATAATTAGTTGTGAATTCTTTATAATGTGTTGTGAGTCTTTATTTATTTATTTATTTATTTATTTATTTATTTATTTATTTATTTATTTATTTATTTATTTATTTATTGGTGTTTAAGGTCACATACTTATGCACAATGGTTAATCGTGACCGTGTCAGCTTTACGGGTAGAGGTCGCCGGAGTACCCGGAGAGAACCACCGAGCATCGACGAGCAACTGCAAGCTCCTCAGTATTGTAACTCTGTTCAAACTTCGCTCATTCAGGGTTACAGCGATTGAAGACATGTGCACCATCGACGTGCAGTACGTCTTAGTACTCGGCGTCATCGTGCCCACATGTAGGCAACCGGGATAAAGTGCCTTGCCTAAGGACACAACGCGGGTATTCCCGGACGGGGATCGAACTTGTTTTATCGTTATAATGAACTGCCATGTCGTTATAACCAGTATAGAAGTCATTATAATGTGTTGTAAAGGTATTATATCGAATTAAAAAGTCGTTATATCTAATTGTCAAGTCTCCATAACGAGTTGACGAGCCATGGCGCATTGAGACGTTATTATAATGATTTGTGAAGTCGTTATAATATGTTGACAATTTGTTATTACGAGGTGTAGAGTCATTATAATGAGTAGACAAGTAACAAGTTATTGTAACGAGTTGACAAGTTATTATCACCTGTTGGGAAATCATTATGACGAGTTATGACGTCAGTATATCGGTTGCCAGGTCTCTATAACAAGACTCGAAGTCATTGTGATGATTCGTAAATTTATGAGTTTTGATGTCATTATACGAGTTGACAATTCGTTATGATGTGTTAATAATTCGTTATGATGAGTTGACAAGTCGTTCTAAGGGATTGGAAATTCGTTATAACGAGTTGGAAATGCATTATAAAGGGTTGACAAGTCATTATTATGAGTTTACAAGTTCTTCGAATCTAATGCTCCTTCGGAGATTTTCAAACAAGAATTGTAAATAACTGTTAAGGGAAAACGGAAATAAGTTTTCTGCGCAACATTCATAGAAATCAGAAATATATGTTTAAGAAATCGAGGATACATTTTAGTGTACTGTTTACAGAAATGAATTGCAAAAATACAAAACTCTGCACTGGTGAACACCCCCATATTTAACACACTGCATTGGTTCCACGTCAGTGTGTCCCACCATCCCAAATGTATAACTGTATAATTGTGTCGTTATGTTACCCAGGCTAAGTTCACTCTGTACATCTTTATATAATGCTTTCAGAATTCCAACAAACTTGCCTCCCAAGCCCAGTGCATCAAGCTTTCGCCACATACCCTACATCCATACTCTATCGAATGTCGTTTTAATATTCAAAAGGCCATAAACATCTTTTTCTTTTTTGCTTTCGCGGATTCTATCATTTGGGATAGCGTGCAAAAATGGTCAGTGACTCTCCTTCCCTTCCTGACGCCATTCTGAATCACCACCTCTAATCTCCCATACAGGACTTTACAGAAAACTCTTCCAATGTTGCTACTGACAGAGATTCTCGATAATTATCCACCTTTTTGTGAATAAATGTCACTTTGCTTTCTCTCCACTCTTTTGGGACCTCTTGTTTTTCCAGGGCTAAATTGAATACGGTAGTTAGGCTTTCACAGGGTTCCTATCCCCCTTTTTGAGAAAATTCGGAATTTCGTCCACCCCTCCCGCTTTTCCATTCCTTAATTTTGAGATCACATTTCGCATCTCCTCGGTTTTAATTTCGCTGCACACGAAGTTCGATAGATTTTCCTCGACCTGGTTCGGACACTCCGGTGCGTTCCCCATGCCCCATCGCTTATTGTTTACCTTTTCCCAGTGCTTGACTAATTCTGATGCGATTTGATAGTGATCGTCTGTATCTCTGCCATTTACTTTAATACCCTGTGGGTTACTTCCATTGTTACGTTTATTCACCCATTTCCAAAATACCTTCGAACTCAACCCACCCCCCCCCCCCCCCCTGTCATTCTTATCGCCTTAATAAGTCTGCTATTTTGCGCTCTCCGATTATCGTCTTTAAGCGTATTTACTTTATTTCGTGCTTGTTGGTATTCTTCCTTTGCTACCCTGGCCTCTTTGCTTTCCACCCCCTTGAGTTTTCTACTTCTCCTGTATGCAGCACATTTAACTTTGCTACCATTTATGGCCCTTTTCAGTTCTTCGTTCACTCTGTACCCAAGTTCCTGTGTTGGCACCCTAATCTTTCCTACACTTTCCTTTCCTGCCTCCACTAGGCTCGCAACTATGGCGTCGGCAATTTTCTGGACACTGGCCCCCTTGTGTACAGTTGCAAGCTTTAGTTTCAATTTTTCTTCGAACTTCGCCCAGTCAGCATCCTTTTTGAGTTCCCAAATCTCCTTTAAGCTTTCTTTGCTTCTTACTAGGTTTTTGCCCTGATCGTCACTGTAATCAAGTTGTGATCACTATCCAACTCCCTTTCGTCCACTTCTATCCCTATCATCTCCCTCCATAAATTAATATCTGTGAGAATATAGTCGCTTATTGATCTTCTCTCGTTCCTCCCCAGGTCCATTTTCCCTTACACTTCGCGTCCCTGTTCAGAATCTTCAGACCGACCTCATTTGTGAAGTTCAACAGTTTCCTTCCATTCCTGTTGACTTTCTTATCCCCGCCCTCTATACCTTCTTCCTTATCACCCATGTGTCCATTAAAGTCACCCATCAAAATTATACCGAGCCCCCTGTTTTCTAGTTCTGTGATATTGGACCTAAGTGTTGAGTATATTGAGTCATTCCACTCGGGTTTGCTTCCCTCCACCGCACAGTACACATCCCAAGTGCAATACTTTTGTTTTTTAGACTGACCTTCACCCATCCAATTTCTTTCGATACATCAGCCGAGGTGCTGACATCTTCCAGGTCTGTGATCGGCGACAGTTTTAAATCCTCTTTAATGTACATGACTACCCCTCCCACTTTTTCTGGCCTTCCGTTCGCCCTACACCTATCCATACGTTCCCTTTACTTGGTCTACCCGTTCCTCGTGCCTTAACCACGTCTCTCTTAAGCCCATGACATCAAAGTCCCCTGCCTCGATCAATGTAGCAATTTCACTTACTTTCCGGTGGAGACCTGGATGTTGCTATAACCCACTTTCAGGGTACCGAGATTCATTAGCTTCCGCCTACTGATCCCATTGTTTTCTGACGTTAGCCTTGGTAAACTCGTTCTCTCCACCTCGCTTTTGTTCATCCACCTGTGTCCACTCTTGATATACTTGCCGCTGACCTCCCATCCCGCTCCTCTCCAAAAAAGACTCCGCTACTCGTAGAATCCCCCCAATACCCGTGTCCCCATCCTGCTAAAATGTAGCCCGTCACACCTGTACATGCTCACGTTGCCCCAAAACGTGTCCCAATGGTCGATAAAGGGTATTCCCAGGTCAACACAGTAGTCCTCCTCCTTCAGCGCCAAAATCTCTGAGTTCTGTTCATCCCCACCTCCTAGGACAGGAAGGACCCCGAATACAACTACTCTTGCATTCCTACTGAGTAGTTTGCGGACTAAACCTCTGTACGCTTCCACCAAACTTACTGACCATATGGACCACCACTACCGGATCTGATCCTGACCCTGCCACACTACCATCTACCCGGTCTCCCACCTTCGCCTTAGGAAAAGCACAAGACTGTTTGATTAGAACTATCAGGACCACAAACAACATTTTCAATCCCACGTACAATTATACTCCCCACTGCAACTATTTTTTTTTCTTCCCCCAAGTTTCTATATCATCTGCAACTCGCCTCGTCTTGCGTGCCTCTGGCCCCCTCTTTCTCTTCACTGTCCTCCTTACCCCACCTGTCCTATCCACATCAGCAAACACCTCTCCCCTCACAATGTCCTCCTCACTCTCATCCCCAGGGGTGTCGAAAATCTAAAATACTGAACCTTTTCTCTAAACACCGCTTAGCAACCTTACCAGCCTTACGCCAACTCCAGCCTCCTGGCTCTCCGTAGCCCTGTCCTGACTCCACCTTCCGAGTTTTCCTACTGGACCCCCCCCCCTCCTCAGTTACACCCCCCACATCAAACGTTTTTCCCTCACGTTTCCTGCCTTCCGGTTTCCTCCTTGAGTCCACAACGACCTTCCATCCACCTTCCACAAGCCCTCCCCAAACTCGCCTTCAGCACCGCAATTTCCCGCTCGAATCCAACACTCTTCTCTTACAACTATAAAATATCCTTGCAGTTGGCACACACCCCACTACTGTCCACATACTGCCCCTGACCCCCTTTAGTAACCATACTTACCTCCGTCTGGACCACCGTCGAACACTTACCATTCATGTTTACAAATATAATAATAACAATATATATAGGGCTTAATGGCCGAAATCGGCAAAACACATAAAAAGGCAACTAACGTAAATAAATTCAAACTCGGGAAAACCTATTACCTAAACTTCCTTATTTCACCATATAATCCTCCCCTAACACACATACAAACTAAATATATAAATACTTTCCTGAAATAAAACTAATAATAAAGAAATACTAATAAACAACTATCTTGATTCCTCTTCGTGTGTAGTATTCAAGCATAATAACAGTACTCGGGTAGTCATCTGTAATAACCATCAGAGCATATGTTTTGGGCAAATTGTGCACATGAATTTGTTTTAAAACATTATCAAACAAATGTATCTTCATTTCAACTGAATAAAGACAAGGGGGCGGGGAGGGGTGAGGAGGGAGGAATGTATCCCAGGTATAAAATTAACTAGAGGCTCAAGTGAGCCTAAAATGCTCACTTGGCTCAAGTTGTCAAAATAGATGAGAGTGTCAGTAAGCAAGGGAGAGCAAAAGCAATTCCTTGATTTAGTTTAAACAATATTTATTCATAAAGCAGTGTTACGCGTATACATTACATAATAATAAAACCACAGAACGGCAAACATTTTTCATGGTTGTACACGGTATAACAGAAACAGAAGTAATCGGGATTGTAAGTAGACGAGGATTCGACAGGAAGCCATAGGCTTATATGAGTCGTCTCCTTTATTCAAGAAAACTTTTCAAAGGATGATGGCATGAATCAGCAGTGGAGTGGACCTCGCATATCGCTGCCCAGGGGCATGATCCCCGCTGGCAATGAACCACACCATAATTGAAAGGGTAGCCAAATTGTCCTTTAGGGTACTGCTATTCATTTGCCCACATCTGCACAGAGAAGTACCGAAACTTGCGTAAGCAGTTACAAATAAAGCGGCGAAGGCCCGTCACAAAAACTGATTAGAGAGGAGGTCAGTGTTATTTCGTAAACAGGCCCCAGCCCCCGGGTAGCGATCTGCGAGATTGCTTACTATAGAAGGACAAGAGTATAAGAAGTTAGACAGAAAAGAGAAGAAATGAAGAAGAAGTAGAAGTAGGCCATCCTGAATACGTGATGCCATTAGAATAAGAATTCAAATGATGCGTTGTCAACAATATGAATTCAAATCCTTGCCTTTGGGCAGCTGATTTAATAATTGCATAAGTAGGAAGAGTTTTATCTTGATGATGTTAACCCTAAAGCGCAAAGTCCAGGGAAGATGAAGTTTGTGAGAATATGAGTTGTTGTCACCGAAACCTGCCACTCGATAAGATAAAGTCATGCACTACATCAAAAATTATACTGTTTTCCTTGTTGTTCAAAAATTCAGAACCGAACAGAAGTATGGAAATGTCTATAGAAAAAGGAAGTAAGTTGATCGTTTCATTACGTGCGTTAAGAAAGATTGGACAGTGGAGGAGAAAGTGCTCAGGTGTCTCGAGCTCGCCACATTGGCAATGTGGACTAGGTGCTAGGTGATTTTCGTATAAGTGGACGTTAAGACTACTACAACATAACCTCAATCTACAGTGGTAAATTTGAGCCGCACGAGATTTGGCCCCGCTATAAAATAACGGTGGTCGTAGGTTGCCAGCTTTTAAGAAGGTTTTAAATTCACTTAATGAGGAATTCTCGCGAACTGGTAGCGGCAAGTTATTCCACTGATCAGTAACATTGGGGATGAACGAGGACTGATATAGATTTGTTCGACAAAATGGAACTCTGTGGTTTTGCCTGGTTCGAAGGTTGAAAGATGGATTTGTCGAGGATATGAGAGGTGGAATTTTAATAGCAATATAAGGAGGCGACAAGTCGTGATATATTTTGAAGAATTGAACCAGTTTATGTTTACGACGTCTTTCTTCAAGAGGGTCCCATCGTGTTTCGGTGTATAGCAAGGATTTGCTAGCACTAAGTGTTGCACCTGTAACTATTCTCGCCGCTGCGATCTGAATTTTTTTCTAAATCGGCGACTTGGGTTAACGAACAGTTATCCCAAACAGTATCGGCGTATTCCAGTAGCGGCCTAATAAAGGCAAAGTATATCTTCTCCAAGACATTACGGTCGAGATCAAACTTGTGTTTCCTCAGCAAGTCTAAACGAGACCAGGCTTTGGAACAGATATGGTTAATGTGGTTGTTCCAAGTACATGTGGTATTTAATACCACTCCTAAGTGCTTATGAGTATTAACTTCACATATTTGAGTGCCACCAAGAAATAGGGGTGGATGAACAGTGGGGTTGGTTTTGCGTGTTATAATCATACTCTCGGTTTTTTGAGGATTAAACTCAACTAACCATGTTTCAGCCCAGTGTTCAATTGCAGCTAGATCGTGGTTATTTAGGTTCGAGGCTTGGTTTGGATTTTCCACAATTAGATATAAAGAAGTATCATCAGCAAAAACGCGTATACTACTAAGTAAATTTTCAGTTATATCATTTATATAGATCAGAAACAATAAGAACCCAAGAACAGATCCTTGTGGTACTCCAGCATTTATAGGTCGCCATGAAGATGCCTCTGATGCCACCACCACACACTGAGTTCTATTTGAAAGGTACGATTTTATAAATGACAGTAGATCACCCGAAATACCAATACGCTCCAGCTTGTGAATGAGACCAGCATGCCATACCTTGTCGAAGGCCTTACTGACGTCGCAAAAAACGACCCTAACCTCTTTCCGTTCGTCCAACGCTCTGCAGAATTCGTCATATATGTCAGTTAGTTGGAGAATAGTCGAATCACCTGGTCTAAAACCTGACTGGAATTGACTAAGAGCGTTGGTATTGTTCAAGAATTGCCATAGTTGTTTAAAAATACATTTTTCAAAGACTTTACCAACGCAGCTAATCAGGGATATGGGGCGATAATTACTAACTATGTTTGCTGGGGTTTTTTCAGGATTGGAGAGACGTTTGCCTTTTTCCACATTGAAGGGAAATATGAGTTATTCAGCAGTATGTTGAATAAAACCGAAAGTGGTTCACTTAAGGAAGTTTTACATTCTTTAAGAAGACGTGGACTGATAAGATCAGGACCCGACGCCTTGGACACTTTTAAAGATTTCAGTGCTTCGTACACCTCACTACAGTGAATGGTTATACTATCAATTGTTTGTGGGGGCAGAGTATAAGATCTGGCAGGGAGGCACGGGAGTCATCGACGGAAGAGACAGAACAGAAGTATTCATTGAGTACTTCCGCTTTCTCAATATTTGAAAAGTATATTTTGTTCATGTGGTTGATAACAGGAATTTCAGCAGGGCGTCTACTACCAAGGAAGGATTTTAGTGTTTTCCACCACTGTGAAATTGGAATTTCGTTACTCCCCAAGGTAGACTGGACTTTGGATAAGTGTAAGGATTTTGCCTTCCTAATAGCTGAAACAACTTCATTTCGTTTATGTTTATAGTTTGCCCAAGCGTTCGGAAGCTCACTTCGTTTGGCTATGCGGTACAAGTGTTTTCTTTGTCTTATTAGTAATCGTATTTCGTTGTGCATCCAATTAGGCTGATTGGACCTCGAAGTAATGTATTTGTTTGGTATATGTTTAGAAGCAGTATCGATTAATTTGTCAGTGAAGTTAGAGACTATGGTATCTAAACATGGATTATCAAATAGAGAATTCCAGTCTTCGTGAGAGATGGCGGCATTTAATGCATCATAATTGCATAGGGAGTACAACCAAATCCGTCTTCTGAAAGTGTGGGGTCTTGGCTTTGGAAACTCGACTTCAATGGTAATTGGACAATGATAGCGGGTCATGTCGGGGATAATCGGTTCTAAGACCTCACAGGTTTTCACATTCACTGTGTCGCTAACCGCAAAAAGGTCTATCAATGAAGCTGACGACTCGGTAAAACACGTTGGCTCACCCACAAGCTGTTTGAAATTAAAATAATTCATTATTTCAGAAAATCTGCTTCCTGATTTGCCATGACACAACCAAAAACAATTTTTTGGCCATTCCCTTCTGCTGGTCCGAGGAAAGCTTCTCAGGCAAAACAAAGCTCTGTTCTGTGAAGTCTTCAAAAAGAGTCTGTACAGATTTTTTGTTGTTGTTAGCTTCTGGGGTTCTCTCTACCCCTCCCCAAGGGGAGAAACAACTTTTTGGAGAAAAATGGGTATCCTCCCATAGGGAGCCTAAATATTGACCTACTATGTCCTTTTGAACAAACTTCAATCTGCATTATTAAAGGAAGTCCCATACATTAATTCTAAGCATTATTCCAAGTGGTTTATGAGAAGATAATTTTTTAAGCATTTTTTTGCTTTTTGGGCATTTACCCAGGGTTACTGCTAGGCTCATTCTGGATCCTCTCAACGGCCCCATTCCCCTCAATGTATTTTCCCCTAATGCCACATTCTACTGATAACAGACTCTCGGTTTTTTTGGAGGGCTAGCGACTGGCGGATAACGTATGACAGATGTGTTGGAGACATTCACCCGCAAGAGCTTATTCTGTCATTTACAATAGTATACGAGAAACAAAGAGATTCTAGTTTTGCATCTCAGCGGGGGCCCTCTAACTGATCATTTTCATAAGTATCAAACAAGACCATTTGTAAAATCTAACATATATTCATTTTAAAATTACGCAAGTAAAGCATTTTAAATTCCATAAGTGTATTTTATAAAGAATACCAAATTTCTACTTTTCGGACGATTTGAACTCACAAAATCTAAAAAGCTGTTATCAGAGAAAAAGGAGTTATACCTTCTCAAAGCGTCCAGATAATACACATCTAGAATGTTGCGATCTTTTGTTTTTGTTCTTGAGGTTTTTTGGAGTTAGTAAATTTGAAATGTATAGCAACCCGTTACCATGAAAAGCGTGAGTCCCTTCATAGTCTGCATCAGTAACTGTCAGTTGTGTGAAATAAGTCTAACCTTATTTTGCTCTTCTACACTCACCTAACCTTCATGAAGGGCGGATTTATTAGTCAAATCTTTGGACTAATCTTGTAATTGTTTACAATTTTTAAGCACGGTTGTTTGTGATATTTTGCACCATTTTGACTTTAAGAGAGAGCTCTCGATTGTTTGGATTTTTTGTCAAAGGCATTTGGTTTCTGGAGTGTTCGGCTCCCTTTCAGTTATAATACAACGCATTCGCTTGCTTGATATCAATGACTTTGAGCGGTAAATTCAAACTAGTCACTGCTTCAAGAAATTTTGCCGTCGAAAGGTCATTATGGTAAGTTGACAAGTTACCATAACAAGCGAAATGGTTATGACGATTTGAAAAGTCGTTATACCGAGTTGTGAAGTCATTATAACGAGTTAATATGTTGTTACGAGTTCACAAGCCGTTATTATATAATGTGAAATAATTATAACGAGTTGCGAAGTCATTGCAACGAGTCGAAGAGTCATTACTATAAGATGTGAAGTTGCTATAGCTAGTTGATAAGTCTTTATAACGAGTTGACAAGTTATAACGAGCTCCAAAAGTAATAATGATTTGAATAGTCATAATAGTGAGTTGACCCGTTGTTAAATCGTGTTATGATGTCATTATGATAAGCTGCCAAGTATTGAAGTTATTATAACGAGTTTGGAAGTCACCATAACTTGTGGATAAACGGTTATACTGACTTGACAAAGCGTTATAATGAGTTGTAAAGTCATTATACCAAATTGGCAAGTAGTTATAGTAAGTTGAGCAATCATTATAACTAATTGTCAAATCATTATAAGGGATTGCTTTGTCGTTATAACGAGTTTTCAAAGTCATTACAATGTGTTGTCATGTCATTATGATGAGTTTAAATAAAATAACCAATGGATACCCAGTCGTTAAATCATTATAACGAGATGATCAATCATTATAAACAAATTGTCAAATTATTGTTAGGGTTTGATTGTCGTTATAGCGAGTTTTCAAAGTTGTTATAATGAGTTGTCATGTCATTATTATGAGCTGAAATAATATAATCAATGGATAACCAGTCGTGAAATCATTATAACAAGTTGATAAATTATTATAATAAGCAAGCAACCCGATATAATGAGACGTGGCATCATTGTGACGAGTTGCACTGTTGTTATAGTAGGTTAACAGGTCTTTATAACGAGTTGACAAGTCGTTATAAAGAATTGTAAATTCGTGACGAGTTGCAATGTCATTAAGAGAATTAGACAAACTGTTATATCTAGTTATGGAATCTTTATAAAGAGTTGTGATGCCATTATAACGTGTTGAAAAATTATTAAAAAGAACTGTAAAATTGCTATAACGAGTTATGATGTCGAAATAACAAGTGGACACATGTTGACAAGTTTTATAATGCCTTGTAGCGTTGTTATATATAAAGTCATTATAATATGCTGACGAGTCTTTATAACCAGTATAGAAGTACTTTTGTGCTGTAAAGTCATTATAACGAGTTGTCAAGTCATTATAACGAACGTCGCCATAACGATTTGAAAGGCCATGTCGAATAGTGATGTTATTATAATGGTTTGTAAAGCCGCCATAATGAATTTAAAGTTAGTTAATACAAGGGGTAAAGATATAATGACGAATGTGCAAGTCATTATATGCGTTGTGATGTTATACGAGTTGGAAGGTCATTGTAATGAGTTGATAAGTCTTGCCAATTCGTTATAGTGAGTTCTGAATCCGATAGCCCAAATGAGTTTAATTAGTTCACAAGTTAGTTTACAAATCGTTATAACAAGTTGTGGTGTCATTATAAGGAGTTGGCAAATCGTTGTGAGTCCCAAACTTTCTTTTAATGAGTTCGCAAGTTATTATGACGAGAGTTGTGATTTCATTACACAGGGTGTATAACGATTCGACATGTAGCTATAACGAGTTGGATAGGCACTATAATGAATGAAAAGTCGTTAAAATGATCTGACATATCATTATGGCGAGCCTTAGACACCGCTATAATGAGTTGCCAAATTATTAGGAGGAATTGTGAAGTTGTTAAAACGAGGTGTGGTGCCATTATAATGATTTGTGGAGTCCTTCTAATGAGTACATATAACGTTATGACGAGTTTTGAACACACTATAATGATTGGAAAAGTCGTTATAACAAGTTGTGAAAACAAACCTTGTTGATAAAGCATTACAGTGAGTTGTCAAGGGAGTATACTTAGTATACGACATAAGTTGACAAGTTATTGTAATTAGGATGATGAGTGGTCAAGAATTAACTAGTCGACACAATTTTACAACGAGTTGTGAAGTCGTTACATTGAATTGTGTTGGCTTTATAAAGATTTAATATTATAAAGAAGTGTGAAGTTGTTATAACAAGTTGACAAGTTGTTTAAAGAGTAGTGAATTCATTATAATCGGTGGTGATTTTATTATGATGATTTACCATAGCTTGATAATATGTTGTAGCGTGTTGAGGAATCATTATAATGAGTTGAGTAATTGGTATAAAAAGTTAACAAATAAGTCATTATAACAAGATAGAAGTTATTTCAAATTGTATATCGACGATGAATTGCAATGTCATTCTAATGGGTTTTTCAGTCGTTACAACGGGTTTATGAATCATTATAATGAGTTGTGAAGTCATTATAATGAGTTGACAAGTCGTTATGAAGAGTCTCAAATGTCGTTATAGCGAACGGACAAGTCACTATGATTTGTTAAGCCATTTTAATGATCTGACATGTCATTTCAAGAGGTGTGAAGTCATTATACATGTTGGCAGGTCGTTATTCCGAGATGACAAAGCGTTATAACGAATCTAGTTTTAAAGTCACAAAAAAAGGATCTGAAGCATTATCAACGAAACGTTATAAGGAGTTCCGAAAGTCATTCAAATCAAGAGTTGAGTCACAACAAGTTGTGAAATAATTATAAAGAGTTGTAAAGTTGTTCCAACAAGCTGTCATGTCATTATAGAGAGTTAACGAATCATTATAATGATGTGTGTAGTCGTTATATGAAGTTTTGATGTTATTCAAACGATTTGGCAAGTCTTTATAACAAGACGTGAAATAATCAGAACGAATTCTGAAGTCGTTATAATGAGTTGGTAAGTCATTATAAAGAGTTGTGTTGTGAACTCGTTATATATAGTTGTCACGTCGCTATAAATAGTTTAGAAATTATAACAGGTTTCAAAGTTATAACAAACTGACCAGGCGTTATAACATGTGGCGGTGTTATTATGATGAGCTGCCAAATTTTGAAGTTATAACAAGTTCGTTATGAGTTGTGAAGTTATAATGAGTTGTGATGTCGTTATACGAGTTGACAGTTTGTTATAATGAGTTGACAAGTCGTTCCAAGGGATTGGAAATTCGTTATAATAGGTTGTGAATTCGTTACAAGGAGTTGGCAAGTCATTATAATGAGTTAACAGGTTAGTTTACAAACCATTGATTTCTAAACATAGTTATAACGAGTTCGGAAGTAATTATGACCAGAGTTGTGATGTCATTACAAATGGGGAGGTTATTTTAACAGGCTGTAAAGTCTTTATAACGATTTGACATATAGCTATAACGAGTTTGGAATCCATTATGGTGAGTTGAAAGGTCTTTAATTTAAGCTGACAAATCATTATAGTGGGTCTCGGACATCGTTATAACGAGTTGTGGTGACATTACGAAAAGTTGTGGAATCGATTTAACGAGTAGAGCTGATGTTTTGGCGAATTATGGACACACTATAATGACTGAAAAATCCTTAAAACGAGCTTCAAATCCGTTATAACAAGTTGTGAAAACATACCTTGTTGATGAAGCATTATAGTGGTTTCTCAAGTTAGAAAAATGAGTGTACAACAAAACGAATGGACAAGTCGTTTCAAGGAGTTGGATAATAAAATAACAATAAAATAATAACGAGTTATTAAGTCTTTATAAAAGGTTAGAAATCGTTATAACGAAGTCTAAATTTATGATAAATTGCAATCTCATTAAAACGAGTTGCCAAGTTATAAAGAGAAATTTTGAAGTTGTTATAATGAGTTGTCGGGTCATTACAGGGAGTAGTGCAATCGTTTTAACGAGTAGAGGTAACGCTATGGTGAATTGTGGACACACTATAATGATTGAAAAATCGTAATAACGAGCTTCAAATCCGTTATAACAAGTTGTGAAAACATACCTTGTTGATGAAGCATTATAGTGGGTTCTCAAGTTAGAAAAATGAGTGCACAACAAAACGAATTGACAAGTTATTACAAAAAGCTGGATAATAAAACAACAATAAAAAAAATAACGAGTTAAAAAGTATTTGTAAAAGGTTAGAAGTCGTTATAACGAATTGTAAATTTATGATAAATTGCAATCTTATTAAAAACGAGTTGCCAAGTTGTAAAGAGGAATTGTAATGTTGTTACAACGAGTTGTCGGGTCATTACAAGGAGTTGTGGGATCATCTTAACAACTAGAGGTGACGCTATGGTGAGTTGTGGACCCACTATAATGATTGAAAAATCGCTATAACGAGCTACCAAGCTGTTATAATAAGTTTTGAAAACATACATTGTTAATAAAGCATTAGGCCAAAGAAAATTAATGGTGTGGTTCGGGTAACATGCCAGAAAAAAAATAGAGTCGGTCGGTCGGCTTTTGTTTTCGTTTTTTTTTTTTTTTTTTGCGGTAAATCATACGAAATTCGCGAAAATGTCGGTCTTGCGTCCTTGTCACAACCGCGATTTTTTTGACTGCCCATAAAATGTTTAGGGTCGCACGTATAAATTAGGGTCGGTCGGGTTACCCGAACCACACAACTTTTTTTCCTTGGCCTTATAGTGAGTTGTCAAGATAGAACAAGAGGCTCTCAAGAGCCTGTAATAGCTCATCTGGCAGAACTGCATATCCCTCAGTTATTCTAATAAAAAAGGCTGCCATGCTACATCATCTGTGCGAAACAGAAGGGTGATTGTTTTCGGAGGACTTTCCATACCTTATTTTTGCCAAGTTTGGTTCACACTTGCCACGTAGTTTCAGATAAGAAGATAAAAATGCGATTTCCCATAGGGTTTCCATAATAACTTTGAGATGCAATTGCGGTCACGTTTGCAATCCGATCAACATTACATAAGGATCATTGGTAGAGGGTGTCCCGGTCATCAATAATGTGAAGTTTCAAAACATTTGGCATTGTAGTTTCAGACGAGAAGATATTTCAAAATCGATCAATCAGAATTAAAGAATGCCCCAGTCATCAAGCATGTGAAGGTTCAAAACAATTGGTCTTGTGGTTTCAGAGGAGAAGATTTTTCAAAATCCACCAATCAGAATCAAAGATTGCGTCTGGCGGTCATGTCAACCAACAGGAATAAAATCAGGAACGAGTATATAAGACCTCCCATAGACCACCCCTACTAAGCTTGGTTCACGTCGGTTCAATAGTTCCAGAGAAGAAGATGAAAATGTGATTTCCCATATGGTTTCTATAGCAATTATGAGCCAAAATTGTGGCCATATTTGTACCTCGATCAGCATTAAATGAGTATCTTTAGCAGAGGGTGCCCCAGTCATCATTTACGTGGAGTTTCAAAACATTTGGTCTTGTGGTTTCAGAGTTGACGATTTTTGAAAATCCACCCATCAGAATCAAAGAATGCCTCTGGCGGTCATGTATTCCATCCAACGGGAACAAAATGAGGATGGTCTGTAGAGGGTGTCCAAGTCATCAATAATGTGAAGTTTCAAAACATTTTGCCTTGTAGTTTCAGAGAAGATGTTTGAAAATGACCAGTCAGAATCAAAGAATGTTTCTGGCAGCCATGTTTATCAACCGACAGGAACAAAATGAGGATCGTTTGTATTGGACCTCCCATAGGCCACCCCTGCCAAGCTTGGTTCACGTCGGCTCTGTCGTTCCAGAGAAGATGAAAGTGTGATTTCTCATAGAGTTTGTATAGTAACTATGCCGCAATTGCCGCCATGCTTGCAACCCGATCAAAATTACATGGGGATCGTTAGTAGAGTGTGTCCCAGTCATCGATCATGCGAAGTTTCAAAACATTTGGCCTTGTGATTTCCGAGAAGATTTTTCAATTAGACCAGTCAGAATCAAAGAATGCCTCTGGCGGCCAAGCTTTCCATCCGACGGGGAAAAAAATGAGAATCGTTTGTAGAGGACCTCCCATATACCATTCTTGCCAAATTTGTTTCACAACGGCTTATAAGTTCCAGAGAAGAAGATGAAAATGTGATTTTCCATAGGGTTTCTATAGTAAATATAAGCCGCAGTTGCGGCCATGTGTGCAACCCGATCGACATTAAATGAGGATCGTTGATAGAGGGTGTACCAGTCAGCAATCACCTGAAGTTTCAAAACATCTGGGATTGTAGTTTCAGAGAAGATTCTGAAAATCGATCAGTCCGAAACAAAGGATGCTTCTGGCGGCCATGTTTATCAACCGACAGAAACAAAATGAGGATCGTTTGTATAGGACCTCCCATATTCCATTCCTGACAAGTTTGGTTCACGTCGGCTCAGTAGTTCCAGAGCAGAAGTTGAAAATGTGATTTCTCATAGTGTTTCAAATAGTAACTATGAGCCGCAATTGCGGCCATGTTTGCAACCCGATCAACATCAAATGAGGACCGTTGGCAGAGGGTATCCCAGTCATAAACCATGTGAAGTCTCAAAGCATTTGGCCTTGTTGTTTCAGAGGAGAAGATTTTTCAAAATCCACCAATCAGAATCGAAGAATGCGTCTGGCGGTTATGTTTGTCAACCAACAGGAATAAAATCAGGAACGAGTATATAGGACCTCCCATAGACCACCCCTACTAAGCTTGGTTCACGTCGGTTCAATAGTTCCAGAGAAGAAGATGAAAATGTGATTTCCCATATGGTATCTATAGCAATTATGAGCCAAAAGTGTGGCCATATTTGTACCTCGATCAGCATTAAATGAGTATCTTTATCAGAGGGTGCCCCAGTCATCATTTACGTGGAGTTTCAAAACATTTGGCCTCGTAGTTTCAGAGTTGACGAATTTTGAAAATCCACCAACCAGAATCAAAGAATGCCTTTTGCAGCCATGTTTTTCATCCGACGGGAACGAAATAAGTTTTTTTTTGTAGAGGACTTCCCGTAAACCATTCCTGCCAAATTTGGTTCACACCGGCTCAGCGGTTCCAGGGAAGAGGATGGAAATGTAAGACGCCAAGTGATGGCAATAGCTCACATGACCCTTTGGGCCGGGTGAGCTATAATGAGTGTACAACATAACGAATTGACAAGTCATTACAAGGAGTTGGATAATAAAATAACAATAAAATAATAACGAGTTAATAAGTCATTACAACAGGTTAGAAGTCGTTATAACGAAGTGTAAATTGACGATAAATTGCAATCTTCTTAAAATAAGTTGTTGAGTCATTACAACGAGTTACAAGTCGTTATACCGATTTGTGAAGTCATTACAACGAGCTGACAAGCCGTTATAACGAGTCTCAAATGTCGTTATAACGATTTGACAAGCCACTATGAGTTGTTAAGTCATTATAATGAGTTGACATGCCATTCCAAAGAGGTGTAGAGTCATTATAACAACTTGACAAGTCGTTATATCGAGACGACATGTAGTTATAACGAATTTGGTCTTCAAGTCATCATAAATAGGTGCTGAAGCATTATCATCAAAACGTTATAAAGAGTTCCAAAAGTCATTCATGCCACGAGTTGGTAAGTCAGAATGAGTTGCGAGACAATTTTGACAAGTTTTGAACTTATTTCAATGAGTTGTCGTGTCATTTTTGAGACTTAACAAATCATTATAATGTGGCATGCATTCAGTATAAAGAACTTGAATATTATTAAGCAGAGTTGACAAGTCGTTTGAATAATTTGTGAAATTATTATAACGAGTTGTGATGTCGCTATAACGAGTTGGCAAGTCATTATAACGAGTTGGAAACGGGCTGTAGATAGGTTGCCAATACATAACGAATTGACTCGTCATAATGGTGAGTTGGCCAGTCGTTATAAAATGCTGTAATGTCATTATAACGCGCTGCTAAGTTTGGAAGTTATATTAACGAGTTCGGAAGTGACTATAACGAGTGGACAAACAGTTATAACGACTTAACAAAGCGATATAATAAGCTGTAAAGTCGTTATGACAAATGGACAATTAGCTGTAACGAGTTGTCGAGTTATGTAATGAAGTGTGAAGTCATAAAGAATTGTGAAGTCATAACGAGTTGACAAGTAGTTATAGGGAGTTGATCGATCATAATAAGTTGTAAAGTCGTTATAATGAACTGATAGGTCGTTATAGCGAGTTTTTCAAGTCGTTATAATGGATTGTAATGCCATTAGCGTGAGGATAAATATTTGACCGATGGAAAAACCAGTCTAAAAGTCATCATCACGAGTTGATAACTCATTATAACGAGTATACAATGTATTATAATGAGAACTGGAGTCATTATGCCGAGTTGGAATGTTGTTATAACAGGTTAAGTCTTTATAACAAATTAGCATTTTGTTATAAAGAATTGTAAATTCCCGATGAGTTGTTATGTCATTAAGAAGAGTAGACGAGTCGGTATAACTAGCTGTGAATTCTTATATTGTGTTGTGAGTCATTATTGTTATTTATTTATTTATTTCATTATTTATTTAATTTATTTATTGGTGTTTAAGGTCACATACTTATGCACAATGGCTAATCGTGACCGTGACAGTTTTACAGGTGGAAGAAGCCGGAGTACCCGGAGAGAACCACCGAGCATCGACGAGCAACTGTCAGCAAGTTATTATATCAAGTTAGTAAGTCATTATATCTAATTGTCAAGTCGCCATAACGAGTTGACGAGCCATGGCGCATTGAGACTTTATTATAATGATTTGTGAAGTCGTTATAATATGTTGACAATTTGTTATTACTAGGTGTAGAGTCATTATAATGAGTAGACAAGTAACAAGTTATTGTAACGAGTTGACAAGTTATTATCACCTGTTGGGAAATCATTATGACGAGTTATGACGTCAGTATATCGGTTGCCAGGTCTCTATAACAAGACTCGAAGTCATTGTGATGATTCGTAAATTTATGAGTTTTGATGTCATTATACGAGTTGACAATTCGTTATGATGAGTTGATAATTCGTTATGATGAGTTATGATGAGTTGACAAGTCATTCTAAGGGATTGGAAATTCGTTATAACGAGTTGGAAATTCGTTATAAGGGGTTGTCAAGTCATTATTATGAGTTTACTTTCGATTTATGAAGCACATTTGGCCACAAGTTGTTCTCGTGAAATATTATTTTATTATCAGTTCTGGTACGAATACGGTAGCAGACTTCCATGATCCAGTGGTGCCTACGGTCGACTCTGTGAGTTGATTACACATGTGCTTCGTGTTCTATACATCTCAATCTTCATTTTAATGTCCAATTGGTGTATATTTAATTTGAATTTAAGGAATATCAGAGGTGAGAATTTTCAAAATAAACAAAATTCCATTACTTATATAGCACCTTAAAACATGGTAACTATAAGGGGATACAACGTTACGAACATTTTCAACAAGCTTCAGATTTCCATTATAGATACATAATATTTTTTACAAAACCTTTGATTCAGCTGAATAATTTTTTCAAGATCAAAATATTAGTTGGTGCAAAAGTTCACTGCCAATGACCCACAGCAGAAACAATGGTCAATGTTCTGTCAAAGATTATGCAAAAACAATTGAGAACCCAGTTTTCGTGACTTGGAAAAATGATCAAATAAGCTTTTCCAAAAATAAATTCTTGATTTTTTAAAAATCTTCAATTGGAATGTTATAACAGAAGCCTTAAGTGAAATGAATGCAGAGCAATTAGAACCGATTTTAATAAAAAGAATGCTTTTGTGTAGTCGGACGCGCTGTTTCTCCCAATTTTGGAAAAGGCTCGCAGCAAATCTTCCCTTGATAAAAAACCCCAACCACATATAAAGAAGCGGGGCGGGGGCTCCTCCGCCTGCACAGACAAAAAATAAGTGGAACAAACTATTCTATAAATACTCTGAACTGCAAGAACACTTTGGAAGTTCCCAAGCGAAATGTGCACCAGTTTTAATGGCGATGCGAAGCTATGATGTAAAACATAACTTGGTTGGCTGGAATCTGTATTGACCAGGAGCAGTGGCGATAAACAGCCAATCGAAATTCGCATTTGAACATCGTTCGGCCACCTCACAAGTGTTTATATTGTGATGCGCGGCCTTTTAAGGGGCTATATAAGTAATGGAATTTTGTTTATTTTAAAATTCTCACCTCTCATATTCCTTAAATTCATATTAAATATACACAAATTATACATCAAAATAAAGGTTGGGATGTATAGAACACGAAACACGTATGCAATCAGCTCATAGAGTTAACAGCAGGCACCACTGGTTCCTGGAAGTCTGCTATCGTATTCGCACCAGAACTGTTAATAAAATAATATTTCGCAAGAACAACTCGTGGCCGAATGTGCTTCAAATATACAATAACAAAGCTAGGCATTCAAAACACTTTCGAGTGCAGCGCCAGGACTGCATTTTGGAAAAGGACAACACTGTCTGCATTTTTTATTGAAGATGGTTTCCATGCTCGACAGACATGCGCAAATCACTCAATACCACGAATTTCTATCGAAAAACAAAATCGTAATTCTAAGAAATTTCAACAGGTGTCATGGTACCTTGCATTGAATATGGTAACTGTGTAATCTCTATCCAACAACAGTATACTGTATGAAGGCGATCTTTTTCATTATTTGAGTTTAGACGGCATTGTTTTTACATGCTTTTTCCGTCCGATGACGTCGACCGGAAATCGAAAGTATACTCATACGTAAACAAAAGCAAAGGTTTTGGAATTTTCTCCCATGCAGCTCTGTAGCCGTGTTTTGAAGAATGTTGATCCCCTAGCTTTGTTCTTGGATATGTAAAGCACATTTGGCCACAAGTTGTTTTCGTAAAATATTATTAAATTATCAGTTCTGGTGCGAATACGGCAGAAGACTTCCAGGAACCAGTGGTGCCTACAGTCGACTCTAAGAGCTGATTACACGTGTGTTTCGTGTTCTATACATCCAAACCTTCATTTTGATGTACATTTTGTGTATATTTAATTTGATTTGAAGGAATATCAGAGGTGTGAATTTTCAAAATAAACAAAATTTCATTACTTATATTGGCCCTTAAATCTGTGAGTTACCCATCTCTGTTTCTCTGCCAGTAAAGTCACCCGACAAATTAATCTGCTAAAAATGCTTCGAGGAACATCATGGAGAGGAGGGGGGGGGGGGGGGGGAGTGGTCAACGAAGCTATCCTACTAAAATTATATAAAGCATTCGTCCGCCCTGTACTGGAATGAACGCCCTCGGGTGTGGCATATTAGCGTCATAGACTACTCCCCTTTCTTAGAAACCTCCTCTACCACCCAATCTCAACTAAACCTGAACCCAACAACTCTTCAAAACTATCTACATTGGGTTATACGCTGCCTTCAACATTAGTCAGATCCTAACCAGCAGGGTTCGAGTAAGCAACTAGGCCTATAACATATTTACTTTATCGTATACAACACACTAATTCTGTTTTCTCTATTTTAATTGTTTTTGATCCTCCACTCCCCAATAACCGCTATGGAATAACTCTAACCGCTATGGATATTAGTAACCGCTACGATCTTTGAACATCCTTCACTCCATCCCTAGAAGTGGTAATCCACCTCCGGGGAGGCGAGCGTTGGTCCTGCGTCCCACCTATTGCCCTTTTTGTAAACGCCAGTAGTGCGCTTCAGGTCCTCGTCAAACAGATTACCATGCCGGCCTGCCCCCGAACCAGGGAAGTTCGGGTCTTTCTCTGGGTGGTCCCCAAAAGGGGCCGTTGTTTTGTTTTTTCTTCTCAAATCGATCAACTCCTGTATATAGAAGACCTAAGCCCAAACTAGACATCATATAGTGAGAACCATCATGTTTCGATAAACTAGCTTTCACTGAGACTTGGCTGCAAAGCTCTTACTTAACGTCTGATATTATGATCCACGGGTTCCAAGAACCATTGAGATTCGATCGCTCGTCGAAGTGGGTGATGGTGTCTTCATTTATATTAAAGACAATGTAGGCTTCCGGCGCAGAAATGATTTTGAAATGCAAAACATGGAGTGCCTCTGGGCGGATGTATTTACAAAGCATGGGAGATCATTATTATTAGGTGTTTTCTAACGCCCGCACAATAGCTCCGCAGACATGTGGGATACTATCTCTGCTTCTATCGAGAAAGCAAAAGATACGTCAATTTCAAATTTAGTTATAACCAGCGATTTTAACGATAACCGGCAAATCTCACTAAGAAGCCACTTCAAGGATATAACTGATTATTCTAACTTAAGACAGGTTGTTGATGAACCGACATGCTTTACCGAGTCGTCTGCTTCCCTGAATGATCTCTTCGCTGTTAGCAGCTCCATCAATGTATTAGGATGTGAGGTGCTAGACCCAATCAGTGGCGTAGGGGATGGGCCCGCAGAGCCCGCATTGCGGGGGGGGGGGGGGGGGGGGCTAGAAGGGGGCCCCCGTCTTGAAGGACGTCCCAAAGCTGGAAGAAAGGGAGAGAGAGAGAGAGAGCGAGAGAGAGAGAGAGATAGTAAAAAAGAGTAGAGGAAGAGAGATAAATAAACGATATCATGACAGATAGAATGAAATAAACAAATAGATAGGAGGAATGGGGTTGACAGAAAAAAAAAACGGAAGGAGCAAAGTGTATTGTTGTCAAATGTCAAAGTGAATGCAATGTGGCAATGTGGCGACTGCTACACACAGACTCGACTCGCTGGCAAAAAAAGCTTACGTCGTGACTAGTTTCAGTTTCAGTGTTTTAGTTTCAGTTTCGCGTCCACTTGCATCATTCTTATTCTTAGAATCTATTCATTTCTGTGTACTGTGTAATGTGCAGTATTTTGTGAGACAAGACACTCTAGTAGTAGAGACTCGTTTAGTCTCGTTTCTGTGAAATGCTGTACAGTTCTCAGTATTGAAAGTGAGCGCGCTCGAAAGTTGGATATTGCAGAGATTGTGAAGGAATTTGCACGCAAGAACGCAAGGAGGAGAGGTCGTTTTCCCCATTAATAGGGAAAGTAAGTATATGTCTTAACAAAGACGTAGTCAATCCTGATTTGGTTCTATTCGACATTTAATAACTGGTAAATATCACGGGTGTCATAAATGTTAATTTTATGAACTAAACTCAGGATTGGCTATGTTGGCGTAGCACTTATGGTTATCTGTTATACGGGCCAGGTTGTGTATGTATTGATATGTTTACCTGTGTGACTGTTGCACAGTCCACAGTGTCCCCAATACACATAATTTCAAACTCTCACTTCCACACGACGTACTCTTTGTAGTCTATGTATTATTCTTTTAAGTGAACGCAACATCATTGTAACTGATAGGGGTGAGAAATGAACAATATACATACATGGTGCCTCTCAAGTCACACATATTGGGCGTGCATGTGTGTATCGTTGGAAGGTGGGGGCGAAACTTAAAGCATGTAATGAAAAAATCTACAGAGTCGTACTTTTAGAATCGATCCTAAAGGCTATACCTCCATTTAATTTATGGCGTATGTACTACGTGAAATCCTGTATGCTGTGCACGGTAACAACACTAAATGTGCTCCCGTTTTAAAGGCAACCACCATTATGAAAGGGCCATCGTCTCTATCTTGCGGGGGGCCCACAAGATTTTTCGCTACGTCACTGGACCCAATAACCCCTGACCTAATTCGCCACATTTGTCCAATTTCTATTGAAATTGCATTTTCAAAGCCACAGCCTCTAAGCTTCAAGAGGCGTGTATGGTTGTATCCTCAAAGGAATTACGAGGATTTAAACATGGCCCTTAGTGACGAAAAATGGGACACCGTCTTCGATAAGCCATGTTTAGATACATTAGTCTCTGACTTCATTGCTGAGCTAATTGAAACAACATCCAACACACACCAAACAAATTCATTACGTCAAGGTCAAATCAGCCCAAATGGATGCACAACGAGATACGCCTACCGATAAGGCAGAGGAAACGTTTATATCATGTAGCTAAGCGTTCGGGTCTACCACATGCCTGGGCGAATTATAAACACAAACGGAATGAAGTTGTATCAGCTGTTAGGAAGGCCAAAGCCACGTATATATCAAACGTTTAGAACACACTAAGTAGCCTTAATACCCCTTCGTCCTTGTGGTGGAAAACCCCCAAAACATTCATTGGAAACAATGTCCTAAGGCTTCCGACTATCCACCATTTGAACAAAATGTACTCTACTAACGTACAAAAAGCCGAAGTATTTAATGATTTCTTCTGTTCCATCTCTTCTGTTGATGACTCTAATGCCTCCTTGCCAGACTCCTGGACCCGTGTCCCACAAACGATTACCAGTATATGTCTTCTAAGTAGCGAAATCCATGAAGCAATCAAATCTATGAAAATTTCCAAAGCATCAGGTCCCAATCTGATAAGTCCGCGTCTCCTAAAGGAATGTAGTCGCTCCCTGGGGGAACCACGTACGACCCCCTTCAATATCTTATTGAATAATTCATATTTTCCTTCTACTTGGAAAAAAGCCAACGTCATACCGTCTTGCAAAATGTCCTTCAAACATAGTTTCGAATTACCGCCCAATTTCACTGATTAGCTGTGTTGGTAATGAAGTTGTATCAGCTGTTAGGAAGGCCAAAGCCACGTATATATCAAACGTTCAGAACGTTGGCTTTTTTTCTACGTAAAAGTGTTTGAAAAATGCATTTTTAAACGACTTTGGAAGTATTTGATTGAAAATAACATTCTGAGTCAATTCCAATCAGGTTTTACCCCAGGTGATTCAACGGTCCTACAGTTAACAGAAATTTATGATGCGTTCTGTCACGCTCTTGATGAAGGCAAGGAAGTGCAGGTTGTGTTCTGTGACGTCAGTAAAGCATTTGCCGAGGTATGGCATGTCGGTCTTATCCACAAACTCGAGATGATAGGTATTTCAGGAGATCAACGCCTCTTCTTGAAATCCCATATCTCTGATAGATATCAACGAGTCCTGATAGCCTCTGAGACATCCTCCTGGAGACCTATCAACTCTGGTGTTCCCCAAGGGTCAATCCTTGGTCCTCTGTTATTTCTTATCTACATTAATGACATCATCGATAACTTACTTGACAGTATACGTCTTTTCGCAGACGACATATCACTATATCTCATAATTGAAAACCCTGATCAGGCTTCGATCTTGATCAACCGTGACTTGGCAACAATTGAACATTGGGCTAAAACATGGTTGGTTGAGTTCAATCCTCAAAAAACGGAAACTATGCTCATAACACGTAAAACCAACCAATCAACACTGACAATACATCCAACCTTAGAATAGCACTTGTACAGGGAATAACCATATAGAACACATCAGCTCCAAAGCATGAACTCGTATAGATATGTTAAGAGTGCATAAGTTCACCCTCGATCGTAAGATTTTGTAAAATATATATTTTGCATTTATTATGCCTCTCTTAGAGTATGCAGATTGTGTTTGGGATAACTGTTCAATAACTAAAGCCACAGGTTTAGTAAAAATCCAATTAGCTGCAGCAAGGATAATTACCGGCGCTACCACAAGCGCCAGCAATTCTTCACTTTATACTGAAACATGTTGGGACACTCTCCAAGAAAGACGCCGGAAGCACAGGCTTCTTCAATTCTTCAAAATGTATCATCAACCTACCCCCCCCCCCCCCCCCCCAGTACATCTCCGACAAGGTACCACCCATTACATCATCCATCAGTCAAGGCCATTATCTTCGATCAAATCGAAATCATCGTATTCCGCTATGTCACACAAATCTGAACCAGGCTTCCTTCGTCCCATCCGTTACCAACCAGTGGAATAGCTTATCTATTCCAGTGAGAAATAACTCCTCCATTCGACATTTTAAGAGTTTCTTAAATAATTGCTCCCGACGTCCACCGTCATTTTACAGTGGAGACAAATCCCGACCAGCACAAATATACCATTGTAAATTAAGGTTGCGTTGTAGTCGTATTAACGCCCACTTGTACAATAATCACCTCTCAGCCTCTCCCTTCTGTCAGTGTGGTGGGCACGAAACAACTGACCATTTTTTGTTGCATTGTCCACTGTATTCTGATGCTCGTAAATCCACCATTAATGTTCTACCGTTCAACGTTGATCTCTCCTTGCTTCTCTTTGGTTCGGAAAGATTGGACAACTCAGAAAACTCCGAAGTGTTCAGAGCAGTCCAAGGCAGCATATTACTGAGTGGACGCTTCCAATGAACGTCATCGATTATATAAAAAACTAATGCTTGATTAATTTTAATCATTACTTCTGTAAGGTATTACGAGACGTTCCGGGTCTTACATCTGTCGTCTATCCAACCTGACAACAGATGCGGTCGATGCTTTTCTTCTTTTAACATGTGTCTTATTCTGTGGTTATACCTTTTAGAAAAAGTCGAAGTTAAATCCCAGCTGACACACTTCCTTGGCGCGGCGTTTAGGTGCCCTTACGGATCACAATTACTGCTGTAAGGCTACATCAGTGTGGTCTGTGACTGGTGCTGCCATCTTAGCATTGCGCCGGGGATGTGTGTTATGGTGGATCTAATGAGTGGATTAAACCAGTTAACATGCAGACTGCGTTCGAACAGGTTGTATTTGTTCCAATGGAAACGTTTTGTGTTCAAATATTATTTCCCTTCATGTTCTCTATCTCATTCTTCTCTCTCGCGCGCTCTTTTGCTTGTCTCTCTCTTTCTCCTGTGCCATCTTCAATTTTTTTCTGGTCTAAATACTAAAGTTTAAACAATATTAGATGCAGTGTATGACAAAATCTTTCAATTGCTCATGTACTCTCTTTACCTAGGGAGACGGTTCAAAATAAGCTGTTAGCTTCCTGTTGAATCCTGACTATATATCTGTCGTTTCGTTCATTTATCTAGATAATAATACATCTTTGCTAATTGTCATAATGTACAGTCATTTTGCTTTTGTATTTGACCTTCATTGTTGTATGTATAATATCAGTTTTTGCTGAATAAATATTGTTTAAACTAAATGAAAGACTACACACAAGAAGCCAGTTCAACCTCCATCAGTTGCCTGGGGCAGACTATACTTGCCAATGATGGCCCACCACACCACGACTAGACAACCTTATAAGTGGAAGATTATACTTGCCTGAAAACATCGACACATCACCCTCGGGGAGAGGTTGCACCTTTGTCGAGAGGGCCCCGTCTCACACTGGTCCTCACCCGAGGGAAAACACGAAAGAACATCAAAGGACGCCACGAAACATCCCAACAACACCAAGATCCTGGACATCTGCGGAGTACCTCCCTTCTCCTTTGACGCGCCCGGCATGTTGCGTGAAACACCACTTAGCAATTAATGAGAGTCGAAAGGGGCCTGCAACATGCCGTCCCTGCTCGCCTTCGGCGCGCGAAACCAATCATATCTCTATCTCTATACTGGAATACGGAGCCATTGTCCTCAGCGAAACGCACAAAACCAACCGCAGTAACCTTCAAAATGTCCAAAATCACGCGCTCAGAATTGCCCTCCGTGCACCCCCCCCCCCCCCCGCGACTCCCTCCACCCCAACAAAACTTCTCCACGAATGGGCTGACATCCCAACCATTGAAGACCGCTTAGCCACTCTAGCTGCCCAAAACCGGGAACGCTTTAAGGAAAGCAAACTAATATCCGAACTAAACGACATCTGTGCAGGTCGACAAAAATCCAAAAACATAAAAGAATAAAATCAGACCCAAAGCCCGCCAATAAAAAATCGCGACCATAATTGATTTGTTTGGACGCCAACTTGAGCGGCTTTTGACACGCAATCAAAGCACACTCGCAGATGCGATCAAACAAGCCAATCATGGCCAAACCGTGGGACAATGAATAATAACAACAAACATGCCCGCAATCAGCTAAATAAAACAAAGTAGCAATACCCCCCCCCCCCCCCCCCCAACTAAACTAAAATCGAATAAATTCTAACAAACTACTTATGGTGGAATAAAGTAAACAACTAATACCTGAACTTCAGGACATCTGTGCCAGCCGACAAAAAAAAAATTGCCACAAAATGATCACCGCCAGCTATCACTGCTACCTAGGAGCCATCCTGACCGGGGGGTTGGGGGGTTGGGGTGGACCCGAATCAAGTGGACTCGAGCCCGTCTGACCCGACCGATCCGCCCCCACCCGCGGTCAGAATGGCTCTGAGTTCCATACTCAATTAAGATGACCTCCAACCGCGAGAAGCACAAGTAGGAACAAAACCACGGCGGTAACGAGCAGTAAACACCCTCGGGTGTGGCATATTAGCGTCATAGACTGCTCTCCTCTCACAATAATCTTCCCTGCCCCTCAATCTCAACTTACTTAATCAAGATGACACCTGACCACAAAAAACACAAGTAGGAATAATACCGCGGAGGTAACGAGCAGTAAACACCCTCGAGTGTGGCACATGAGCGTCATAGACTGCTCTCCTCTCAAAATCTAAATCTCAACTTACTTAATCAAGATGACCCCTATAAACACAAGTAGGAATCAAACCGCGGAGGTAACGAGCAGTAAACACCCTCGGATGTGGCATATTAGCGTCATAAACTGCACCCCTTCTTAGAAACCGCCTCTACCACCCAATCTCAACTAAACCTCAACCCAAGAACTCTTCAAAACTATCTACATTGGGTTATACGTTGCCTTCAAGATTCGTCAGATCATAACCAGCAGGGTTCTGACAAGCAACAATGACACATTTACTTTACAACACACTAATTCTGTTTTCTGTATTTTAAGCAGGTACCCACAGATGTTTTTGATCCTCCAATCCCCAATAACCGCTATGGAATAACTCTAACCGCTATGGATATTAGTAACCGCTCCGAACTTTGAACATTCTTCACTCCATCCCTAGAAGAGGTCATCCACCTCTGTGGAGGCGATCGTTGGTCCTGCGTTTCACCTCTAGCCCTTTTTTTGTACGCTTCAGGTCCCGGCCAAATAGGTTACCAGGCAGGCCTGTGCCCGAACCAGGGATGTTCGGGTATTCTCTGTGTGGTTCCCGAAAGGGGCCATTGTTTTTTTCTCAAAACGATCCACCCCTGTAAATAGAAGACCACACTCAAGAAGCCAGTTGAACCTTCATCGTTTGCCAGAGGCAGCCTATACTTGCCAATGATGGTCCACCACATCACTAGACAACCTTATAAGTGGCAGTTCTCTATTAATTATGACGTTATCAATAAATCTGTAATCATGTAAGTATATTCAAACGTAGGGCATCACAGCAGTAAATATTTTCCCATAGGCGACCATTATAACGTTCAAGCGAAACAAATTATGATCGCATCACTTTAATTCAAATATCTTTGTCAAGTATAGCAACAACTTTTTCCGACAAGAAAACAGTTTTTAATTTAAACGAAAAAGATTTTATAATGACTTCGAATCAAAAATAAACTCTTTAAAAATATCATACCCACGTGAGTATTGGAATATGATTAAAAACATGAGAGCCTGTAAAAAGTCGGACTACGATGACCTCGATCCTAACACATCGGTGGATTTTTTCAGTAATTTATACTGCAATGACGGTCACAAAAACGAGGCACGTATATTGGGAAATGGCAAGGCATCGGCAATAAAAATGGTATCAATGATAGTGAAATTACACCCGGCGAAGTTCTTTATGCATCAAAACAGATGAAAAATAATAAGTCTCCGGGCAAAGATAGAATAAGAAACGAGCTTCTTAAGGCAGTTGTACCATTTATAGTCGAGGAAGTAACACGAACTTTTAACATTGTATATTAATCATCACATTATCCTGAGGTATGGATGGAGTGAGTCAGTCCTTAAGCCCATTCCCAAAAGAGGGATCGTCATGATCCAAATAACTACAGGGCTATTGCACCGAGCAGCTCCTATGGAAATTATTCAATAAAATTCTCAATAAACGACTTATATGTTTCTTAGAAGAAAATGGGATAATAAGTGACAATCAATTTGGGTTTTCAAAATGTTTTCATCATGAATTCATTGGTTAACAGATACGGGCTCCAGAATAAACACGTGTATGTGGCATTTATCGACTGTCGTAAGGTATTTGATTCGGCGAATCGATGTATGCTGTTCTAGAAGCTAAAGAGAGTGGAGGTAAGTGGGTCTATTTTGAAAACAATTAATCACTGTATGAAAATAGCTCTTATGCTACACAAACAAGGGAGGGAATTGGACCCCCATCCGTATTAAAAATTGGTGTCAGATAAGGCTGTGTGATATCCCCTACTCTATCCAAATATTTTACTGACGATATAAAAGAAGAGTTAAATCTAAAGTGTGCACTGGTATCTATTGATAATAAACTAGTAAATCATCTTCTGTTTGCAGATGATTTGGTCATGGTATCTCAAACAAAAGAAGGTTTACAAAACTGCTTACATGCGTTACACACGTATTCGCAGAAAAAATAAACTGGCTATAAGTACAGATAAAACTAAATGCATGGTTGTCCCAAAGCAACACCATCATTCACAATAGGCGGTACTGGTGTTGGTGTCGTCAATGAATATCCTTACTTGGGTATAAAGCTTTCCGCGAATGAGTCGTTCAAGAAGGCCCAAATGGAAATGAGTCGTAGGAGAGGGATGGATCGACCCTTATTGGGGGACATAGTGGGGGACCTAAGAAGTGACGTCACGTCACGTGACCCAGTGGCGCCATGTTGTGTTGTCATGGTAACCCGCGTGAGCGGCCATCTTGTGACGTCATCCCCATAGTGATACGTGGTGTTAGTGCCCATGCGTAGCGCGTGTTGTTAGGGTGATACGTATTTCCGTCGTCCATTTTGTATACTGGAGGCCGCCATCTTGGTTTCTATGGTAGCACGCGGTTGCTATGTGACCCAATGGCTTATAATAGGACAGGGGTGTGTTCGGAGCGTGTGTTCGATCGAATCGGAGTATAACGAATTACCACAAACAACCCGACAAGTTTTACTATTTCTAATTCTTTCAGAATTCTCTGCTTCTATCTATCTATGCAATAGTTTTCGTCTACCTGACCATGTTCGTTTATTCTGGAGTATACTCCAGTAGAGTAGAAAAGCCTATCAACTGGAACAGCTTTGTTTATTATTACTATATCAGATTGCTTGCTTGATTTCCCATAATCTGTAAGCAGTTATCTCCCCTTATTACAACGATTCTCATCACCTCTATATCCAATGGCCACGTCCAATGGAACCCCTTTTTGTGAAACGTCTCTGGTTATGGAATCCTGTTTTAGTCGTATGAGGCCATGAGGGCTATGAGAAATTCCCTCAATGAGGTTTAATTTACTATCCCTCTTAAACTCATTTCGATTGAGGCCATGAGGGCCATAAGAAATCCCTCAATGAGGCCTCATTTACTACTCCTCTTAGCCTCGTTTCGGTATTTGAGGATACCTATGGCCTGGTATTGTATTATTTGGGGATACCTATCGAGGATACTTCTGGAGAATCCCTTTTTTTGTCATATAAGGCCATGAGAAATCCCTCCATGAGGCCTCATTTACTATCTCTCTTAACCTCATTTTCTTTTGAGCGCATGAGGGCCTTGAAAATATCCTCAATGAGGCCTCATTTACTATCCCTCTTAGTCTCATCTCGGTATTTAACAGGCATATCCCATGGAATCCCATTTTTAGAAAACATGTGGCCTTCCGAACCCCTTTTTAGTCATATGAGGCCATGAGGGCCATGAGAAATGTCCTCAATGAGGCCTCATTTACTATCCCTCTTAGCCCATTTTTTTGAGGCCATGAAAAAATTCCCCAATGAGGCCTCATTTACTATCCCTCTTAGTCCCATCTCGGTATTTTAACAGCCATATTCCATGGAATCCCATTTTTTGGAAAACACCTGTGGCTATGGAACCCCCTTTTAGTCGTAAGGGGCCACAAGAAAAGCCCCCAGTGAGGCCTCATTTACTATCTCTCTTAGCCTCATTTCGTTTGAGGCCATGAGGGCCATGACAAAATCCCTCAATGAGGTCTAATTTACCATCCCTCTTAGCCTCATCTCGGTATTCGAGAATACCTGACATTGTATTATTGGAGGGCAGAAACTTTACAGCCGGGTACTTCATGCTACATGTACTTCTGTTGGGAAAGATATAAAAAGGGTGCAGGCCTGCAACCAGGGTCGGGCATCGGGGGGGGGGGGGTGTAGGAGGCACACCTCCCCAACCTGGACATAATCCCATCATTTTTTCATCCAGAATCATTTTATCCCCCCCCCCCCCAAGTGCCTAAAGTTCACTAATTTGGATACATCTTGCCAAGCACATGTGTGCCGGGCCGATGATAGTTCGGCCCGGCATGGAAAAATTTTAAAATTTGGCATTAAAAGGAACAATTTCCTGTCTTCTGAAGGATCAATTCCCACTTCAACATACTCCAGAAAAGTTTTATTTTTTCTGCTCAAATAACAAGAATCATTATTTTAATTTTTTTATTTCTGTCCACTAACTTTTGAATTGACCGTCCTGAATCCTCCTCCCCCCCCCCCCCCCTCATAGTGACTAAATTCCACTAATTTTGGACACGCCGTGCCAAGCACATGTGCGCCGGGTCGACCATGGTTCGATCCGTCATGGGAAAAATTTTAAATTTTGCTTCAAAAAGCGTAATTTCCTGTCTTCTGAAGGATGAATTCCGACTTCAACATATCCCAAAAAGTTTTATTTTTTTCTGCTCAAATAACAAGATTCATTATTTGATTTTTTTTACTTCTGCCCACTAACTTTTGAATTACCATCCTGAATCATTTCACGCCCCCCCCCCCCCCACACTCTCCCCCTCATAGTGATTAAGTTCCACTAATTTGGTTACACCGTGCCAAGCACATGTGCGCCGTGTCGACCACAGTTCGACCCGGCATGGGAAAATTTTTTAAATTGGCATTAAAAGGAGCAATTTCCTGTCTTCTGAAGGATCAATTCCTACTTCAACATGCCCCAAATTTTGCATTAAAAGGTGCAATTTCCTGTCTTCCGAAGGATCAATTCCTACTTCAACATACGTCAAAAAGTTTTATTTTTTCTGCACAAATAACAAGATTCATTATTTGATTTTTTTTATTTCTGTCCAATAACTTTTGAACGACCATCCAGAATCATTTACCCTCCCCCCCCCCCCCCCCCCACCACCGGACAATAGTGACTAAATTCCACTAATTTGGATACACCGTGCCAAGCACATGTGTGTCGGGTCGACCATGGTTCAACCCGGCATGGAAAAAATTTAAAATTTGACATTAAAAGGAGCAATTCCCTGTCTTCTGAAGGATCAATTCCTGCTTCAGCATACCCCAAAAAGTTGGGGGCGCGGTGGCTCAGTTGGTAGAGGTGCAGGCTGCAAGCCGAGAGGTCCTCGGTTCGAATCCCACCTGCGGCAACCGCGTTGTGTCCTTGGGCAAGACACTTCACCCCGATTGCCTACATGGGGGCACGATGACGCTGTGTACTGAGGCGTGCTGCACGTCGATGGTGCGCATGTCTTCAACCAATCTAACCCTGCCTGTGCTGCGGTGCAGAGTTCAGAGTTACGATGTTGGAGAGCTTACAGCTGCTCGTCGTTGCTCGGTGGTTCTCTCCGGGTACTCCGGCTTCCTCCGCCCGTAAAACTGTCACGGTCACGATTAGCCATTGTGCATAAGTATGTGACCTTAAACACCAATAAATAAATAAACCCCAAAAAGTTTTATTTTTTCTGCTCAAATAACAAGATTCATTATTTACAATTTTTTATATCTGTCCGCTAACTTTTGAAGGACCATTCAGAATCATTTCATCCCCCCTCCACCCCCTCCACCTCCTCAAAGTGACTAAATTTCACTGTAAAAAATTTCGTGTAAAAATTTTAAAATTTGGCATTAAAAGGAGCAATTTCCTGTCTTTGTCCCATGTAAAGCCTCTGTTTGCGAGAGCATTTCTCCTACTTTCAATTACCAGTAACCACTCATCACTTGAAATTTAACCTGCTATTGAAGACAGATAATCTCTTCTGTTAATTAGTTAATGTTTCGAATTGTCATAGTTGCGTATAATCTGTGTGTTGAATAAACACATCAAATATAACTAGACTTTATGATTCTGGAGAATCATGGCTTTTCCCGATGAGATTCCTTGATTTTTCATGCCCCCATAGTGTCTGATGAATTGTTTTTAACTGTCTCACTGAAGTTCTTTCATTGATGTTATGAGAAAGGTGGTTATAGTAGTCTCAAATGACTCAGTTTTATAAAAAAAATTGTTTAGGTAAAAACCATCATTAATGGTAGAGTGGGTTAATATCAATATCGTCGTCCCACAAGTTAATGACCGACAAAAGGAGTTATGTTTGTTTGACACATACCCTTTGAGTGCTCTGTCTATTTGAAAATGGTCCATTTTATCTCAAATGTATCCAAAATATTGATGTCTGGCAGATTGTAGAGGGTTAACATGTGCTAACAGGCATATTTATTCATGCAACTTGCAATTTCAAACCAAAAAGTGCGAATGGCCATTTTTACTTAAAATCTATAAGATGTTTTCAGAGAAATCCATGCGCATGCGCTCTTTTCGAATTCGACGTGACGAAATGCGAAATTCGTATCGCTCTTCATGGAAAGTGATGCCGCAACTATCCATGAACAACGAGTGGAAATTTCATGCAAATCTGCCTAGAATTGGTTGGGATATAGCGTTTTGAAGAGAGGAGGTAACTGTTTGAATTTGGTCCTTCCTTTTCAAGCCAGTTCGAAAAAGACGTCGTGAATGGGCGCAGACTCCTTTAGAGCCCCCCCCCCCCCCCCCACCTCTCTCTCTCTGTAAATGGAAGTTGCTTCTTTAAGACCGCCACCCAGGGATCCCAACACAACCTTTAAGCCTAAGAGAATCGTCAGAAGTTTAAAGTGAAAAGAAATTGGCGGTGATTGGGTTTCTGGCAGGCAGGAAAAGATTGACGAAGATTTGCATATTGGACATTAAAATAGCACTTCTGACATACACGAACCGTGTCCAGACCGCTGGAGGCAACGACTTGAAATTTTCGGAACTTGTTCTACGAACCCTGGCCGACATTTTGGGATCTGTTTGGAGCGTCCGAGCCGCCTGGAAAACACCACGCATCGCTTGGAATGAGAGAGTACTATTCGTCCCGACTCTGTCAGTTCAGAATGGACATGGGCAGTGTTGTAGACGACTGTGGAGCTGTGATTGAGCATAAAGTCCCAGGTTTCGGTGTCTCATTGCCTAAGCGGCTCCATTGTATGATTGTTTGTCTCAATATCGTCCTTACTACTTGTAGTTTATACCGTTGCCGTACGTTAATGTAGCCTCTTACCATTTTCGAGACTTTCAACCCAGAACGCCGCCAAAGTGAGGAAGTGCGGGCGGGGGGGGGGGGGGGGGGGCTGTAGCGGCGGGGGGGGGGGGGGGGGGGGGGGGTATCCTGACACTATCTTTAAACCTTAGATAATCGGAAGAAGTTGCAGTGAAAAGAAATCGGCGGTGAGTAGGTGTTTTGGCGGGAAACGATTAACGAAAATTTGCTAATTTGACATTAAAATTGCACTTCTCACAAACACGAACCGTGTCCAGACCGCCGAAGGCAGCGACTTCTAATTTTCAGAACTTGTTCTACGCACCCTGGCCGACATTTTGACATCTGTTGCAAGTGTCGAGACCGCGTGGAGAACACCACGCATCGCGTGGAAAGTGAGAGTACTATTCGTCCCGACTCTATCAGTTTGGAATGGAATTGGGCACTATTGTAGACTACTGTAGAGCAGCGATTGAGCATAAAATCGGAGGGATTTTTTTGTCATTTTCGCCACTTTCGACCCAGATTTGAGGGTATCTTCCTTCAGCGAAATCTAGCCATGCTCACAACCACGCCCTCTCCCCGTCGGCCCGGGTGCTTCTAAAGATAGAAAGGTCAATGGGGAGGGGCCCGTTAGCAAACAAACGGGGGCAGGTGTAGTTGGTGAAACACAGCAGGAGGGGGGGGGGGGCACGTGTCCTAGGTAAAAGAAACAATAGGGGGCAGGTGTCCTAGGTAAAAAAAAACAGCAGGAAGGGGAGGGGGGGGGGGGGGGAGGGGGGGCAGATGTCCCCGCTAATTAATTTTAATAACAGGCAGGTGTTCATGGGGCAGGCCCACTGCTCGGTGTTCCAAATTTTCTATGGTACTTGGCCTTGACGGAAACAACACTTCAACAAGAAACAACGGGAAACCTATTTGCAGTAAAGCTGCAAATATAAACATGATTTTAGGACCATTCCATGGACAGTTTAAAGCCTACTGCGATATCAGCGTTTATTACTCTCGTCCTTTCACTGCATCATTGCAGTATGTCACCCGAGTCGAGTTCTGACGTCATGCAAGTTTGACGGACATGCTTTCAATTTTGTTATTGACAACAACATATTTATAATTTCGTGATTCCTGATCGGAATTTTGAAAACGACACATGCAATCGCGAAAGAGTTTTCTGAAAAACACGATTCTGCAAAAGGTTTTAGTGAAATTTGATTATTTTTTTTATTTTCAATTTCGATGGCTCTTGTCGAAAAGGTGTTAATCACTGATCGTCCCAAACGAGATCAAAGACTGACGCTGTATATTAATAACACACAGAGAATCTTCTAAGAAAATACACGCACAATCCTAAAATGAAACTAGACTTTATGATTCTGGAGAATCATGGCTTTTCCCGATGAGATTCCATGATTTTTCATGACCCCACAGTGTCTGATGAATTGTTTTTAACTGTCTCACTGAAGTCCCTTCATTGATGTTATGAGAAAGGTGAAGATAGTAATCTCAAATGACAGAGTTTGATAAAAATTGTTTAGGTAAAAACCATCATTAACGGTGGAGTGGGTTAATGTCAATATCGTCGTCCAACAAGTCAATGACCGACAAAAGGAGTTATGTTTCTTTGACACATACCCACTGAGTGCTGTGTCAATTTAAAAATGGTTCATTTTATCTCAAATGTTTCCCAAATATTGATGTCTGGCAGCTTGTAGAGGGTTGTTAACAAGTGCTAACAGGAATATTTATTCATGCAACTTGTAATGTCACTCTGCAAGAACTGTGAATGGCCATTCTTTTCTTTAAAATCTACAAGATATTTTCAGAGAAATCCAGGGAGAACATGAATTTTAAGCTTTTGATGGGTATCATTGTTTATCCAGCCCAAAACGGGTTAAGTGTTGTTTTTTGAATACTCTTATTACTTCCAAAAATAATTCTCAGTGAATTCTACTTCCACTTATTTTGATCTCTCCTCCCAACTTCAGGTGCTGTGGGTACGCAAACACAGCCCATTTTATCAACATTTTGATGTTTGAGAACCTGCATAGGGTTAACAAATGCTTACAGGAATATTTTGTACATGCAACTGGTGATATCACACTAAGATCTGAGAATGGCCATTTTTTCTTGAAAATCTACTGGATGTTTTTAAAAGAAATCCTCAGAATCGACAAATTTTTAACCTTTTGAGGGGTATCTCTCTGTAACCAGCTCTAAAGGGTTAATGCTTGGTTTTGTTAATACCTTCATTACTTACAAAAATGATCGACTGTGAATTCCATTTCCAATGGAGGAGGTTATGTTTATCTCGTAGGTACACATTTGGTGTTATGGTTGCCCAAGCACAGCCCATTTTCTCGAAATGTATATGCCTGGCAGCCTCTGGGGGTTAACATATGTTTACCGAAACATTTTGTTCATGCTTGTAATGTCACTCGAAGACCTGCGAATGGTCAATTGTTCTTGAAATTTTTTTTGAGAAATCCACAGAAAACTGGAATTTTAAGCTTTTAAGGGGTATATCTCCTTAACCAGTCAAAAATGGGTTAAGACCTCGATTTGTGAATACATTTACTACTTACAAAAATGTTTCCCTGTCAGTTTTGCGTCCGGTAAAAGAAGTTACGTTTCTCTGTTGGATTCCCTTTTGATGTTGTTGTTGTTCAAAAACAGACTATTTTTTTTCAAAATTTTGACATTTAGCAGCCCATGGAGGGTTAACAAATGCTTACCGGAATAATTTATCCAATCAGCTGGTAATGTGACACTATGACCTATCAACGGCCATTTTCTCTTGAAAACGCTACCAGATGTTTGTAAAGAAATCCAGGGAAAACATAAATTTTGAAGCCTTTGATGTGTATCACTATTAACAACCACAAAAGGGGTTAACGATTGGTTTTTTGAATACCCTTATTACTTACAAAAATGGTCCTAGGTGAATTCCACTTCCAATAAAGGAGATTATGTGTATTTCTCAGGTACACGTTGGTTGCTGTGCGTGTCTGAAAACAGCCCATTTCAACGAAATTACGATGCTTGGCAGTCTGTAGAGGGTTAATAAACGCTCACCGGAATATTTTGTCCATGCAACTTACAATGTCACACAAAGACCTGCGAGTAGTCAATTTTTCTTGAGAACCTACAGGATGTATTTAGAGAAATCCACAGAAAATGGAAATTTTAAGATTTTAAGGGGTCTCTCTCTTTAGCCTCCCCAAAATGGGTTAAGACTTCGACTTTTGAATACCCTTACTACTTACAAAAATGTTTCCATATAGATTGTACGCTCGATAAAAGAAGGCACTTTTCTTTGTGGCGTACCCATTGGGTGCTGTTGGCGTCCAAAAACAGCCCATTTTATCACAATTTTCACTTTTAGCAGCCCGTGGAGGGTTAACAAATGCTCACCGCAGTATTTTGTCCACGCAACATCTATTGTCACACCAAGGCCTGGGAGTGACAAATTTTTCTTGAAAATCTACAAGACTCATTTAGAGAAATCCACGGAAAACACGAATTTTTTAGCTTTATGGGGCTATTGCTCTTTAACCAATTCAAAATGGGTTAACGCTTGGTTTTCTGAACACCCTTATTACTGACAAAAATGATCCTCGGTGAATTCCACTCCCGATAAAGGAAGTTATGTTTATCTCTCGTGTATTGTTTGGGTGCAGTGGGGGCCTGAAACCGGCCTATTTCATCAAAATTTCGATGTTTGGCAGCCTGTGGAGGGTTACCATATGCATCGCCTGATATGTCGTGTGTATCAAAGGGCGTGTCACAGAAAGGTCTAGCAATGACAAATGTATAAAAAAGATCTACAAGACGTGTTTCGAGTAAGTGCCGATAAACCCCAATTTCTGCAGTTTTTTGCCAATTCTGACGAAATAAGGGTTAAATCGAAAATTCCGCTTCGGTACATTTTTAGATTTTGTGCTCCTCTATGCGTGTGCAAAATTTCGTGAAAATCGGTTCGAAAATGGCTTCTGAATCGTACGGACAAAATGTGTGGGGAAAAAAAAAAAAAAAAAAAAAAAAAAAAAAAACCCAAAAAACTAGACTTTATGATTCTGGAGAATCATCGCTTTTCCCGATTAGATTCAATGATTTTTCATGACCCCCACAGTGTCTGATGAATTGTTTTTAATTGTCTCACTGAAGTTCCCTCATTGATGTTATGAGAAAGTTGAGTATAGTAGTCTCAAATGACTCTGTTTGGGTTTGATAAAAAAAATGTTTAGGTAAAACCCATCATTAATGTTAGAATGGGTTAATATCAAGATCAATGTTTCCCTATTAGTTTTGCGTCCGGTAAAAGAAGTTACGCTTCTCTGTGGCATTTCCATTTGTTGGTGTCCAAAAACAGACTATTTCTTCAATTTTTTTTTACATTTATCAGCCCATGGAGGGTTAACAAATGCCTACCCGAATAATTTATCCATGCAACTGGTCATATGACACCAAGACCTATCAACAGCCATTTTCTCTTGGAAACCTCACAAAATGTTTGTAAAGAAATCCAGGGAAAACGATTTTTTAAGCTATCGATGGGTATCCGTGTTAACCTCCCCAACAGGGGTTAACACTTGGTTTTTTTAATACCCTTATTACTTACAAAAATGGTCCTCTGTGAATTCCACTTCCAACAAAGGAGATTATGTTTATCTCTCATGTATACATTGGGTGCTGTACGTGTCAGAAAACAGCCCCATGTTAACAAAATTACGATGCTTGGCAGCTAGTAGATGGTTAATAAACGCTCACCGGAGTATTTTGTCCATGCAACTTGTAATGTCACATAAAGACCTACGAATAGTCAATTTGTCTTGAAACCCTACAAGTTACCATTAGGGAAATTCACAGAAAATGGGAATTTAAAGCTTTCAAGGGATATCTCGCTTTAGCCTGCCTAAAATGGGTTAAGACGTCGACTTTTGAATACCCTTACTGCTTACAAAAATGTTTCCGTATAAATTGTGCGCTCGATAAAAGGAGGCACTTTTCTTTGTGGTGTATCCTTTGGGTGCTGTTGGTGTCCAAAAACAGCCCATTTTATCACAATTTTGACCTTCAACAGGCCGGGGAGGGTTAACTAATGCTGACCGGAATATTTTGTAAATGCAACTTGTAATGTCACACCAAGACCTGCAAATAGACAATTTCTTCTTGAAAACCTACAAAATGTTGATAGAGAAATCCACAGAAAACGGGTATTCTAAGATTTTAATGGGTATCTCTATTTAACCAGCCCAAAATGGGTTAAGACGTCAAATTTTGAATACCCTTACCACTTTCAAAAACATTTTCCGATCAGTTTTGCGTCCGATAAATGAAGTCCCCTTTCTCTCTGGTATACCCTTTGGGTGCTGTTGGCGTCTAAAAACAGCCCATTTTATCACAATTTTTACGTTTAGCAGCTCGGGGAGGGTTAACTAATGTTGACCGGAATATTTTATCCATGCAACTTGTAATGTCACACCAAAACCTGAGAGTGACCAATTTTTCTTGAAAATCTACAAGACTCGTTTAGAGAAATCCACAGAAAACACGAACTTTTGAGCATTATGGGGTATTGCTGTTTAACCAGCTCAAAATGGGTTAACGCTTGGTTTCCTGAACACCCTTATTACTGACAAAAATGATCCTCGGTGAATTACACTCCCAATAAAGGAAGTTATGTTTAGCTCTCGTGTATTGTTTGGGTGCAGTGGGGGCCTAAAACCGGCCTATTTCATCAAAATTTCGATGTTTGGCAGCCTGTGGAGGGTTACCATATGCATCGCCTGATATGTCGTGTGTACCAAAGGGTGTGTCACAGACAGGTGTAGCAATGACGAATGTATAAAAAAAATCTAGAAGACATGTTTCGAGAAAGTGCCGATAAACCCCAATTTTGGCAGTTTTTTGCCAATTCTGACGAAATAAGGGTTAAATCGAAAATTCCGCTTGGGTACATTTTTAGACTTTGTGCCCCTCTATGCGTGTGCAAAATTTCGTGAAAATCGGTTCGAAAATGGCTTCTGAATTGTACGGACAAAATGTGTGGAAAAAAAAAAAAAAAAAAAAAAAATAATAATAATCCGTAGAAAAACAATAGTCTTTTCCAGAGGGAAAAGCCTAATAAATCAAGTCTTTTTCAGGTTTTACGAGAGAAATATGTCCAATTGTATCATTGAATCATGTTTAGGTATATGTGGGCGAGACATTTTCTATACGGACAAAATACAGACTAAATAAAATATTTGCCATTATTTTCCGCATTTTTGTCTTTGCTTCTTGGGGAAATCCATGCTGATAATACAATGAAGGAGTGTTATCTAATGAGGTCAGAACCGTCAGGTGGTCGGGCCCGGCACTGCATCTCGAAGTAGATTTAGTGGGGGTGTCGATTTTACAAGTAATGTAGGCAGCGTACACGGCATGGGCTGTCTGTCTTTAATCCTATAAACAGGGTTAAGGCTTGGTTTTTGAATACCCTTATTTATTTATTTATTTATTTATTTATTTATTTATTTATTTATTGGTGTTTAAGGTCACATACTCATGCACAATGGCTAATCATGACCGTGACAGTTTTATAGGTGGAGGAAGCCGGAGTACACGGAGAGAACCACCAAGCATCGACGAGCAACTGTCAGCTCCTCAACATTCTAACTCTGTTCAAGCTCCACTCAAGCAGGGTTACAGAGGGTGAAGACATATGTACCATCGATGTGCAGTATGCCTTAGTACATGGCGTCATTGTGCCCCCATGTCGGCAACCGGGCTAAAGTGCCTTGCCCAAGGACACAACGTGAGTCATCCCGGACGGGGATCGGACTCGGGATCTCTAGCATAGAAGTACAACAGTCTACCACTGAGCCACCACGCTCCCTTGAATACCCTTAACACTATCATACATTATCCCTCATGAATTCTGAGTCTGATAAAAGAGGTTATGTTTACCTATTACATACCCATTTGCTGCCCGAAAACAGCCGATTTTATCAAAATTTTGACGTTTAGCAGCCTGTAGCGGGATTAACAAACGACTAGCGGAATATTCTATCTATGCAATTTGTAAGACTTGCCAGTGTCCAATTGTTCTTGAAAATCGCCAACAAGCAGTTAGCGAAATCCACAAAAAATGTAAATTTTAAGCATTTAAGGGGTATCTCTCCTTATCCAGTCTAAAATAGGTTAAGTTTCATTCTTTTAAATACCCTTACTACTTACAAAACTGATCCTCTGTGAATTCTACGCGCAGTAAGAGAAGTTATATTTCTCTGTTACATATCCATTGGGTGCTCTTGGTGTCTGAAAACAATCCATTTTATCAACATTTTGATGTTTAGCAGCTCGTGGAGAGTTAACGAATGCTCAACGGAATATTTTGTCCATGTAACTTGTAATGTCACATGAAGACCCGTGAATGGCCATTTTTTCTTGAAATCTACAAGATGTTTTTAAAGAAATCCAGGGAAAACATGAAATTTGAAGTCTTTGATGGGTACCGCTGTTTAACCAGCCCAAAACGGGTTAAGACCAGCCCTAAATGGGCTAATACTTGGTCTGATGAATTCCACTTCCAAAGAAGGAGGTTATGTTTATCTCGCAGGTACACATTGCGTGGGGGAGCGCGGTGGCTCAGTAGGTAGAGGTGCAGGCTGCAAGCCGAGAGGTCCTCGGTTCGAATCCCACCTGCGGCAACCATGTTGTGTCCTTGGGCAAGACACTTCATCTCCATTGCCCGCGTGGGGGCACGATGGCGCCGTGTACTAAGGCGTACTGCACGTCGATGGTACGCATGTCTTCAACCAATCTAACCCTGCCTGTGCTGCAGTGCGGTGTTACGATGTTGGAGAGCTGGCAGCTGCTCGTCGTTGCTCGGTGGTTCTCTCCGGGTACTCCGGCTTCCTCCACCCATCAAACTGTCACAGTCATGGTTAGCCATTGTGCATAAATATGTGACTTTAAACATCAATAAATAAATAAATAACACATTGCGTGCAATGGGTGCCCAAGAACAGTCCATTTTCTAAAAATTTCTATGCTTTGCAGCCTCTGGAGAGTTAACTTACGCTTACCGGAATATTTTGTCTATGTAACTTGTAATGTCACTCCAAGACCTGCAAATGGTCAATTTTTCTTGAATACTTACTAGATTTTTTGGAGAAATCCACAGAAAACTGGAATTTTAAGCTTTTAAGGGGTACATCTTAACCAGGCGAAAATGGTTTAAGACTTCGATTTTTTGAATACCCTTACTACTTACTAAATTTTTCTCTGTCAGTTTTGCATCCGGTGAAAGAAGTTATGTATCTCTGTGGCATTCCCATTTGTTGTTGTTGGTGTCCAAAAACAGACTATTTTTTCAAAATGTTGACATTTAGCAGCCCATGGAGGGTTAACAAATGCTTACTGGAATATTTTATCCATGCAACTGGTAATGTGACTCCAAGACCTATCAATGGCCATTTTCTGTTGAAAACTTACAAGATGTTTGTAACGAAATCCACGGAAAACACAATTTATTTGGGCTTTTGATGGGTATCGCTAATAACCACCCCAAAAGGGGTTAACGCTTGGGTTTTTTAATACCCTTATTACTTACAAAAATGGTCCTCAGTGAATTCCACTTCCAACAAAGGAGATTATGTGTAACTCTCGGACATACATTGCGTGCTGTGTGTGTCCGAAAACAGCCCATTTCAACAAAATTATGATGCTTGGCATTCTGTAGAGGGTTAATAAACGCTCAGCGGAAAATTTTGTCCATGCCACTTGTAATCTCACACAAAGACCTGCAAGTAGTCAATTTTTCTTGAAAACCTATGGATGTATTTAGAGAAATCCACAGAAAATGGGAATTTTTAGATTTTAAGGGGTCTCTCTCTTTAGCCTGCCCAAAATTGGTTAAGACTTCGTTTTTTGAATACCCTTACTACTTACAAAAATGTTTCCCTATAGATTGTGCGCTCGATAAAAGAAATCACTTTTCTTTGTGGCGTACCCATTGGGTGCCGTTGGCGTCCAAAAACAGCCCATTTTATCACAATTTTGACATTTAGCAGCCCGTGGAGGGTTAACAAATGCTCACCGAAGTATTTTGTCCATGCAACTTCTATTGTCACATCAAGGCCTGGGAGTGACAATTTTTTCATGAAAATCTACAAGACTCGTTTAGAGAAATCCACGGAAAACCTGAATTTTTTAGCTTTTGGGGGGGGTATTGCTGTTTAACCAGCCCAAAACGGGTTAATGCTTGGTTTTTTGAACACCATTATTACTTACAGAAATGATCTCCGGTGAATTCCACTTCAAATAAAGGAAGTTATGTTTATCTCTCTTGTATCGTTTGGGTGCTCTGGAGGCCTGAAACCGGCCCATTTCATCAAAATTTCGATGTTTGGCAGCCTGTGGAGGGTTACCATATGCATCGCCTGATATGTCATGTGTATCAAAGGTCGTGGCACAGGCAGGTCTATCAATGATGAAGGTTTAAAAAAAATCTACAAGACGTGTTTCGAGAAAGTGCCGATAAACCCCAATTTTGACAGTTTTTTGCCAATTCTGACGAAATAAGGGTTAAATCCAAAATTCCGGTTCGGTACATTTTTAGATTTTGTGCCCCTCTATGCGTGTGCAAAATTTTGTGAAAATCGGTCTGAAAATGGCTTCGGAATCGTGCGGACAAAATGTGTGGAAAAAAAAAACAACCCAAAACTAGACTTTATGATTCTGGAGAATCATGGCTTTTCCCGATGAGATTTCATGATTTTTCATGACCCCACAGTGTGTGATGAATTGTTTTTAACTGTCTCACTGAAGGCCCTTCATTGATGTTATGAGAAAGGTGAAGATAGTAATCTCAAATGACAGAGTTTGATAAAGAATTGTTTAGGTAAAAACCACCATTAACGGTGGAGTGGTTTAATGTCAATATCGTCGATCAACATGTCAATGACCGACAAAAGGAGTTATGTTTGTTTGACACATACCCACTGAGTGCTGTGTCAATTTAAAAATGGTTCATTTTATCTCAAATGTATCCCAAATATTGATGTCTGGCAGCTTGTAGAGGTTTAACAAGTGCTAACAGGAATATTTATTCATGCAACATGTAATGTCACACCAAGAACTGTGAATGGCCATTTTTTTCTTTAAAACCTACAAGATGTTTTCAGAGAAATCCAGGGAGAACATGAATTTTAAGCTTTTGATGGGTATCATTGTTTATCCAGCCCAAAACAGGTTAAGTGTTGTTTTTTCAATACTCTTATTACTTCCAAAAATAATTCTCAGTGAATTCTACTTCCACTTATTTTGATCTCTCCTCCCAACTTTGGGTGCTGTGAGTACGAAAACATAGCCCATTTTATCAACATTTTGATGTTTGAGAACCTGCATAGGGTTAACAAATGCTTACAGGAATATTTTGTACATGCAACTTGTAATGTCATACTAAGATCTGAGAATGGCCATTTTTTCTTGAAAATGTAAGGGATGTTTTTAAAGAAATCCTCAGATAACACAAATGTTTAACCCTTTGAGGGGTATCTCTCTGTACCCATCTCTAAAGGGTTAATGCTTGGTTTTGTGAATATCTTCATTACTTACAAAAATGATCGACGGTGAATTCCACTTCCAATGAAGGAGGTTATGTTTATCTCGTAGGTACACATTTGGTGTTATGGTTGCCTAAGAACAGACCATTTTCTCCAAAATGTCTACGCTTGGCAACCTCTGGAGGGTTAACAAATGTTCACCAAAACATTTTGTTCATGCTTGTAATGTCACTCGAAGACCTACGAATGGTCAATTGTTCTTGAAATTTTTTTTTGAGAAATCCACAGAAAACTGGAATTTTAAGCTTTTAAGGGGTATATCTCCTTAACCATTCAAAAATGGGTTAAGACCTCGATTTGTGAATACATTGACTACTTACAAAAATGTTTCCCTGTCAGTTTTGCGTCCGGTAAAAGAAGTTACGTTTCTCTGTTGCATTCCCTTTTGATGTTGTTGTTGTTCAAAAACAGACTATTTTTTTCAAAATTTTGACATTTAGCAGCCCATAGAGGGTTAACAAATGCTTACCGGAATAATTTATCCAATGAACTGGTAATGTGACACTATGACCTATCAATGGCCATTTTCTCTTGAAAACGCTACCAGATGTTTGTAAAGAAATCCAGGGAAAACATAAATTTTGAAGCCTTTGATGGGTATCACTATTCACAACCACAAAAGGGGTTAACGATTGGTTTTTTGAATACCCTTATTACTTACAAAAATGGTCTTCGGTGAATTCCACTTCCAACAAAGGAGATTATGTGTATTTCTCAGGTACACTTTGGTTGCTGTGCGTGTCTGAAAACAGCCCATTTCAACAAAATTACGATGCTTGGCAGTCTGAGGAGGGTTAATAAACGCTCACCGGAATATTTTGTCCATGGAACTTACAATGTCACACAAAGACCTGCGAGTAGTCAATTTTTCTTGAGAACCTACAGGATGTATTTAGAGAAATCCACAGAAAACGGGAATTTTAAGATTTTAAGGGGTCTCTCTCTTTAGCCTCCCCAAAATGGGTTAAGACTTCGACTTTTGAATACCCTTACTACTTACAAAAATGTTTCCATATAGATTGTGCGCTCGATAAAAGAAGGCACTTTTCTTTGTGGCGTACCCATTGGGTGCTGTTGGCGTCCAAAAACAGCCCATTTTATCACAATTTTGACTTTTAGCAGCCCGTGGAGGGTTAACAGATGCTCACCGCAGTATTTTGTCTATGCAACTTCTATTGTCACACCAAGGCCTGGGAGTGACAAATTTCAAATTTTTCTTGAAGATCTACAAGACTCGTTTAGAGAAATCCACGGAAAACACAAATTTTTGAGCTTTATGGGGGTATTGCTGTTTAACCAGCCCAAAGCGGGTTAACACTTGGTTTTTTGAACACCCTTATTACTGACAAAAATGATCCTCGGTGAATTCCACTCCCAATAAAGGGTGTTATGTGTATCTCTCATGTATTGTTTGGGTGCGGTGGGAGCCTGAAACTGGCCTATTTCATCAAAATTTCGATGTTTGGCAGCCTGTGGAGGGTTACCATATGCATCGCCTGATATGTCGTGTGTATCAAAGGGCGTGTCACAGACAGGGCTAGCAATTACGAATGTTTAAAAAAAATCTACAAGACGTGTTTCGAGAAAGTGCCGATAAACCCCAATTTTGGCAGTTTTTTGCCAATTCTGACGAAATAAGGGTTAAATCGAAAATTCCGCTTCGGTACATTTTTAGATTTTGTGCCCCTCTATGCGTGTTCAAAATTTCGTGAAAATCGGTTCGAAAATGGCTTCTGAATCGTACGGACAAAATGTGTGGAAAAAAAAAAAAAAAAAAAAAAAAAAAAACCCCAAAAAAACTAGACTTTATGATTCTGGAGAATCATGGCTTTTCCCGATGAGATTCCATGATTTGTCATGACCCCACAGTGTATGATGAATTGCTTTTGACTGTCTCACTGAAGTTCCTTCACTGATGTCATGAAAAAGGTGAGTATAGAAGTCTCAAATGACTCAGCTTGATAAAAAAAAATTGTTTAGGTAAAAACCATCATTAACGGTGGAGAGGGGTAATATAAATATCGTCGTCCAACAAGTTAATGACCGACAAAAGGAGTTATGTTTGTTTGACACATACCCACTGAGTGCTGTATCTATTTGAAAATGGTCCGTTTTATTTCAAATGTATCCAAAATATTGATCTCTGGCAGTTTGTTAAGGGTTAACAAGTGCTAACAGGAATATTTATTCATTTCTTGAAACTTGTAATTTCACACCAAAAACTGTGAATGGCCATTTTTACTTAAAAATCTACAAGATGTTTTCAGAGAAATCCAGGGAGAACATGAATTTTAAGCTGTTGATGGGTATAATTGTTTATCCAGCCCAAAACGGGTTAAGGGTTGTTTTTTTAATACGCTTATTACTTATAAAAATAATTCTCAGTGAATTCTACTTCCACTTATGTTGATTTCTCCTCTTAACTTTGGGTGCTGCGGGTATGCAAACACAGCCCACTTTTTCAACATTTTGATGTTTGAGAACCAGCATAGGGTTAACAGATGCTTACTGGAATATTTTGTACATGCAATTTGTAATTCACACTAAGATCAGAGAATGGCCAATATTTCTTGAAAATCTACATGATGTTTTTGAGAGAAATCCTCGGATAACATGAATTTTTAACCTTTTGAGGGGTATCACACTGTAACCAGCCCTAAACGGGTTAATGCTTGATTTGATGAATACCTTCATTGCTTACAAAAATGATCCTCGCTGAATCCCACTTCCAATGCAGGTGGTTATGTTCATCTCGCAGGTACACATTGGGTGTAATGGGTGGCCAAGTACAGCCCATTTTCTCAAAATTTGCTGCCTTTGGAGGGTTAACAAACGCTTACCGGAATCTTTTGTTCATGCAACTTGTAATGTCACTCCAAGACCTGCAAATGGTCAATTTCTCTTGAATACTTACCAGATTTTTTGGAGAAATCTACAGAAAATGGGAATTTTAAGCTTTTAGGGGGTACATCCCCTTAACCGAGAGAAAATGGGTTAAGACTTCAATTTTTGAATACCCTTACTACTTACTAAAAATTTTCCCTATCAGTTTTGCGTACGGTAAAAGAAGTTATGTTTCTCTGCAGCATTCCCATTTGATGTTGTTGGGGTCCAAAAACAGACTATTTTTTTCGAAATTTTGACATTTAGCAGCCCATGGCGGGTTAACAACTGCTTATCTGAATATTTTATCCATGCAACTGGTAATGTGACTCTAAGGCCTATCAATGACCATTTTCTCTTGAAATCCTATGAGACGTTTCTAAAGAAATTCAGGGAAAACATGATTTTTTAAGCTTTTGATGGGTATTGCTATTAACCATCCCATTAGGGGTTAATGCTTGTTTTTTTGAATACCCTTATTACTAACAAATTTGGCCCTCGGTGAATTCTACTTCCAACAAAGTAGATTATGTTTATCTCTCGGGTGTGCATCTGAAAACGGCCTATTTCAACAAAATTACGATGCTTAGCAGCCTGTAGAGGGTTAATAAATGCTCACCGGAATATTTTGTCCATGCAACTTGTAATGTCACACAAGGACCTGCGAATAGTCATTTTTTCCTGAAAACCTACTAGTTGCTTTTAGAGAAATCCACAGAAAATGGTAATTTTAAGCTTTTAAGGGGTATCTCTCTTTAACCAGCCCAAAATGGGTTAAGACTTCGACTTTTGAATACCCTTACCACTATCAAAATTGTTTCCCCATCGATTTTGCGTCCGATAAAAGAAGGAACCTTTCTCGGTTGTACACCAAGTGGGTGCTGTCGGCGTTCAAAAACAGACTATTTTATCACAATTTGGACATTTAGCAGCCCGTGGAGGGTTAACAAATGCTCACCGCCTTATTTTGTCCATGCAACTTATATTGTCACATCAAGGCATGGGAATGACAAATTTTTCTTGAAAATCTACAAGACTCGTTTAGAGAAATCCACGGAAAATGGGAATTTTAAGCTTTTAAGGGGTATCTCTCTTTAACCAGCCCAAAATGGGTTAAGACTTCGACTTTTGAATACCCTTACCACTATCAAAAATGTTTCCCCATCAATTTTGCGTCCGCTAAAAGAAGGAACCTTTCTCGGTGGTACACCAAGTGGGTGCTGTTGGCGTTCAAAAACAGCCCATTTTATCACAATTTTGACTTTTAGCAGCCCGTGGAGGGTTAACAAATGCTCACCGCAGTATTTTGTCAATGCAACTTCTATTGTCACACCAAGTGCTGGGTGTGACAAATTTTTCTTGAAAATCTTCAAGACTCGTTTAGAGAAATCTACTGAAAACATGAATTTTTTAGCTTTATGGGGGTATTTCTGTTTAAGCAGCCCAAAACGGGTTAACGCTTGGTTTTCTGAACACCCTTATTACTGACAAAAATGATCCTCGGTGAATTCCACTCCCAATAAAGGAAGTTATGTGTATCTATCGTGTATCGTTTGGGTGCTGTGGGGGCCCGAAAACAGCCCATTTCATCAAAATTTCGAAGTTTGGCAACCTGTGGAGGGTTACCATATGCATCGCCTGATATGTCGTGTGTATCAAAGGACGTGTCATGGACAGTTCTAGCAATGACGAATGTATAAAAAAAATCTACAAGACCTGTTTCGAGAAAGTGCCGATAAACCCCAATTTTGGCAGTTTTTTGCCAATTCTGACGAAATAGGGGTTAAATCGAAAATTCCGCTTCGGTACATTTTTAGATTTTGTGCCCCTCTATGCGTGTGCAAAATTTCGTTAAAATCGGTTCGAAAATGGCTTCTGAATCGTACGGACAAACGTGTGGAAAAAAAAAAAAAAAAAAAAAAAAAAAAAAAAAAAAACCCAAAAAATAATAATCCGTAGAAAAACAATAGTCTTTTCCAGAGGGAAAAGCCTAAAAAAATAATAATCCGTAGAAAAACAATAGTCTTTTCCAGAGGGAAAAGCCTAACTAGATTTTTCGATTTCAAGAAATCGAGAGATTCACCTATTCCGCTTGTCTTTTTAGGCAGCGACGAAATAAGATTGCATATAGAGCTGGTAGTTTTTTAGGCTATATTAAGTGCATAGTCGATAGAAAACTCCCTACAGTGTCTAACAATTCTTTCGGCAATACTCTTTCACATTGGCGTGAATGCTGTATGCTTAATGTCCAAGTTAGGGCTAAATAGCAAACCCGTTGAACAGATCGCGTGTACTTAATAATAACAACATGTGCATGTGTGACACCATAGATTGTGGCGAACGTTTTCGCAGCAGCCATCCCAAACATTCAGCGTTTGTACCTGAAGCTCGCCCGAACTCGGTCATATTATTAGAAAGTCCCGAAACCAAGCATGGGCCTCGAGGCAGCCGCCCCTCTCTCTCAACCCACACCCCGAACGTGCACATACCCTCTCCTGACATTCAACATGATAGAATGGGAAATTGGTGTCGCTCTCTGTGTGAAAAGATGCGGTAACTATTTGTAAAGAATGAGTGAAAAAATGATGGAAATCGGCCAAGAATTGTCCGAGATATAGCGTTTTAATGAGTTGAGGTAATTGTTTGAATTTGGTCCCGTTCTAGCCGGTGCGACCTGACGCTGGGTATATGTCTGGGGTTGTGGCACTGCTGACCTGACGCTGGGTATATGTCTGGGGTTGTGGCACTGCTCCCCCTCTGGGGTAGTTCCGCTTGAAATCGTGGATTCTCAGTTTCTGGTGGAGAGACGCTGGTGACTGAAAGATGCATTGTGTAAACTGGCGCCAAATGGACCTCGCCAAGCTGGTAACAGTTAGATATTTGTCAGAAATGAAAAGTGGACAGTAATCGCGCATGGGTTAATGGCGAATAGGCGGTAATCTGGCTAATTTGACATTAAAATTGAACAGACAGCAGTGTCGCTCATACGCCCACTACGTCCAGACCATTGGAGGCAGCTACACGAATTTTTCAGAAGTTGTTCTACTCTTCCTGCCCGACAGGTTAGTATCTTTGTCGAGTGGCGTGACCGCGTGGGAACAATGTGGATCGCGTGGAAACCGAAGGGACGATTCGTCCCTCCTCTATTCCCAATGCAACGACGTTTCCATTCACTATTCACCTGTCACCCGTCGAGTTTGGCATTATTTCTGTCTATTTGACGAACTGTTCAGCTTTCAATATTCACACGTTCACGTGGGACTGAAAGTTTGGAGTTAAACTGCTTATTTCAGAGCGTACCGGCAGAAACTGACAACTCGACCCGGTGGCGAAAAAGCAGTCGTCTGGCTAATTTGACATTCAAACTGAACAGATACAATGTCGGATACACGCCAATTATGTCCCGACCATACAAGGCAGCAACTTCAGATTCTCAGAATGTTTTCTCCTGTCCCTGCCCGACAGTTTAGTATCTTTGTCAAGTGCCAAGACCGCGTGGAAACACCGTGGATCAGGTGGAAACCGAGGGGACGATTCGTCCCTACTTTCTTCTCAATTCAACGACTTTCCTATTCATTATTTACCTGTCACCGGCTGAATTTGGCATTATATCTGTCTATTTGATGAACTTTTCAACCTTAACTATTTGCGGCCTCGTGTTTCACCACCGAAAGGCCACTGCACGGTTACCAATATATTCAGGGACTGATTTTGCGAAAAAAACAATTATTCCGACTGTACCCACATGGGAACTCCTAAATCTGTAAGGGTTAAATTTTTAATAATAACGTATAAAACAGAAGTTGTCGTGCTATGCTTGCTGCATGCAGGCATAGAAAACATTCAGCGCTCAATGAATTAGGAATGGAGTAAATTGTCACTTAAACCAGCGAAATTCTGAAAAAAATGAGAGTTTTTTTTCGACGGCACCTACCTTTATGCGTCCGAGACAGGGACTGCGTTAAACTTTACAGCAACCTTATAACAGAAAATATTCTTGGAATTGAACTGTGAATCCGAATTTCGAAAGCCTACAGAATGCAAATGGGTGGGTGGCGGGCATCATCACTGGATCTAATGTTGTATTTCATGTTTTCTTTATATTCTATTTATTTTTTTTATCTCTCTCTCTCTCTCTCTCTCTCTCTCTCTCAGTTTAATTTGTGTTTGTCTATAATGTTTATAATATTTTGATTTTGCTAGATTCTGTTATTTATGGAATACGTTCTGCCATATTGTAAATTATTAGTCACCGTACAGGAACGGAAGGGCTTCTAAGTGGTAAGCACTTGTCCTCCAATCCTGATTTGCATTGTCAAATGGCAAATAAAATATGTTTAATCTAATCTAACAGTAGGGCGGGGGGGGGGGGGGGGGGCATGTGTCCTAGGTAAAAAAAACAGCAGGGTGCAGGTGTTCTAGGTAAAATAAACAGCATGGGGGGGGGGGGGGGATGTCCCCGCTAATTAATTTTAATAGCAGGCAGTTGTTCATGGGGCAGGTGTCCTATCCCACTGGTACTTGGCCTTGATGGAAATAACATTTCAACAAGAAACAACGGGAAACTTATTTGCAATAAAGCTGCAAATACAAACTTGATTTTAGGACCATTCCATGGACATTTTAAAGCCTACTGCGATATCAGCGTTTCTTACTCTCGTCCTTTCACCACACCGCAGTATTTTACCCGAGTCGAGTTCTGACGCCATGCAAGTTTGACGGACATGCTTTCAATTTTGTTATTGACAACAACATATTTATAATTTCGTGCTTACTGATCCGAATTTTGAAAACGACACACGCAATCGCGAAAGCATTTTCTGAAAAACACGATTCTGTAAAAGGTTTTAATGAAATTTGATTATTTTTTTATTTTCTATTTCGATGGCTCTTGTCGAAAAGGTGCTAATCACTGATCGTCCCAAACGAGATCAAAGACACGCCGTAGTTTAATAACAGACAGAGAATCTTCTAAGAATATACATGCGCAATCCTAAAATGCAATAAATCAAGTGTTTTTTCACGTTTTATGAGAGAAATATGTCCAATTGTATCATTGAATCATTTTTAGGTATATGTGGGTGAGAAATTTTCTATACGGACAAAATACAGGCTAAATAAAATATTTGCCATTATTTCCCGCAGACGTATTTTTGTCTTTGCTTCTTGGGGAAATTTCTTGCTGCTAAATACAACGAAGGTGTGTTATTTGATGTGGTCAGAACCGTCAGGTGGTCGGGTCCGAAACCGCACCTCGCAGAAGATGTAGTGGGGGGTGTCGATTTTACAAGTAATGTAGGCAGTGTACACGGCATGGGCTGTCTGTCTTTAATCCGACAAAACAGGGTTAAGGCTTGGTTTTTTGAATACCCTTATTTATTTCTTTATTTATTTATTTATTTATTTATTTATTTATTTATTGGTGTTTAAGGTCACATACTTCTGCACAATGGCTAATCGTGACCGTGACAGTTTTAGAGGTGGAGGAAGCCGGAGTACCCGGAGAGAACCACCAAGCATCGACGAGCAACTGTCAGCTCCTCAACATTCTCACTCTGTTCAGGCTCCGCTCAGGCAGGGTTACAGAGGTTGAAGACATGTGCACCATCGACGTGCAGTATGCCTTAGTACACGGGGACATCGTGCCCCTATGTCGGCAACCGGACCAAAGTGCCTTGCCCAAGGACACAACGTGAGTCGTCCCGGACGGGAATCGAACTTGGGACCTCTAGCATAGAAGTACAACAGTCTACCACTGAGCCACCACGCACCCTTGAATACCCTTAATACTATCATACATTGTCCCCCAGGAATTCTAAATCTGATAAAAGAGGTCATGTTTATCTACTGCATACCCATTTTGCTGCCCGAAAACAGCCGATTTTATTAAAATTTTGACGTTTAGCAGCCGGTAGAGGGATTAACAAACGACTAGCGAAATATTCTATCTATGCAATTTGTAAGACCTGCCAATGTCAAATTGTTCTTGAAAATCCCCAACAAGCAGTTAGCGAAATCCACGAAAATGTAAATTTTAAGCGTTTAAGGGGCATCTCTCCTTATCCAGTTCAAAATGGGTTAAGTTTCATTCTTTTAAATACCCTTACTACTTACAAACCTTAAACACCAATTAGATTCCATGATTTTTCTTGACCCCCACAGTGTCTGATGAATTGTTTTTAACTGTCTCACAAAAGTTCCTTCATTGATGTTATGAGAAAGGTGAGTATAGTAGTCTCAAATGATTCGGTTTGGTTTTGATAAAAAAATGTTTAGGTAAAACCCATCATTAATGGTAGAATGGGTTAATATCAATATCAATGTTTCCCTATCAGTTTTGCGTCCGGTAAAAGCCCATGAAGGGTTAACAAATGCCTACCAGAATAATTGATCCATGCAACTGGTCATATGACACCAAGACCTATCAACGGCCATTTTCTCTTGAAAACCCCACAAAATGTTTGTAAAGAAATCCAGGGAAAACGATTTTTAAGCTTTTGATGGGTATCCCTGTTAACCTCCCCAACAGGGGTTAACGCTTGGCTTTTTGAATACCTTTATTACTTACAAAAATGGTCCTCTGTGAATTCCACTTCAAACAAAGGAGATTATGTTTATCTCTCATGTATACATTAGGTGCTGTGCGTGTCTGAAAACAGTCCCATGTTAACAACATTACGATGCTTGGCAGCTTGTAGATGGTTAATGTCACATAAACACCTATGAATAGTCAATTTGTCTTGAAACCCTACAAGTTACAGTTAGGGAAATTAACAGAAAATGGGAATTTAAAGCTTTCAAGGGATATCTCTCTTTAGCCTGCCCAAAATGGGTTAAGACGTCGACTTTTGAATACCCTTACTACTTACAAAAATGTTTCCATATAAATTGTACGCGCGATAAAAGAAGGAACTTTTCTTTGTGGTGTACCCTTTGGGTGCTGTTGGTGTGCAAAAACAGCCCATTTCATCGCAATTTTGACCTTCAGCAGCCCGGGGAGGGTTAACTAATGCTGACCGGAATATTTTGTTCATGCGACTTGTAATGTCACACCAAGACCTGCAAATAGCCGATTTTTCTTGAAAACCTACAAGATGTTGTTAGAGAAATCCACAGAAAACGGGTATTTTAAGATTTTAATGGGTATCTCTCTTTAACCAGCCCCAAATGGGTTAAGACGTCAAATTTTGAATACCCTTACCACATTCAAAAATATTTTCCGATCAATTTTCCGTCCGATAAATGAAGGCCCCTTTCTCTGTGGTATATCGTTTGGGTGCTGTTGGTGTCTAAAAACAGCCCATTTTATCACAATTTTTACGTTTAGCAGCTCGGGGAGGGTTAACTAATGCTGACCGGAATATTTTATCCATGCAACTTGTAATGTCACACCAAGACCTGAGAGTGACCAATTTTTCTTGAAAATCTACAAGACTCGTTTAGAGAAATCCACAGAAAACATGAAGTTTTGAGCTTTTTTGGGGTATTGCTGTTTAACCAGCCCAAAACGGGTTAACACTTGGTTTTCTGAACACCCTTATTACTTACAAAAATGATCCTCGGTGAATTCCACTTCCAATAAAGGAAGTTATGTTTACCTCTCGGGTATTGTTTGGGTGCTGTGGGGGTCTGAAAACGGCCCATTTCATCAAAATTTCGTTGTTTGGCAGCCTGTGGAGGGTTATCATATGCATCGCCTGATACGTCGTGTGTATCAAAGGTTGTGTCATAGGCAGGTCTAGTAATTATGAATATTTAAAAAAAATCCTAAAGACGTGTTTCGAGAAAGTGCCGATAAACCCCAATTTTGGCAGTTTTTTGCCAATTCTGGCGAAATAAGGGTTAAATCGAAAATTCCGCTTCGGTACATTTTTAGATTTTTTGCCACTCTATGCGTGTGCCAAATTGTGTAAAAATCGGTTCGAAAATGGCTTCTGAATCGTACGGACAAAAATGTGTGGAAAAAAAAAACAAAAAAACTAGACTTTATGATTCTGGAGAATCATGGCTTTTCCCGATTAGATTCCATGATTTTTCATGACCCCACAGTGTCTGATGAATTGTTTTTAACTGTCTCACTGAAGTTCCCTCATTGATGTTATGAGAAAGGTGAGTATAGTAGTCTCAAATGACTCAGTTTGGGTTTGATCAAAAAAAATGTTTAGGTAAAACCCATCATTAATGATAGAATGGGTTAATATCAAGATCAATGTTTCCCTATCAGTTTTGCGTCCGGTAAAAGAAGTTACGTTTCTCTGTGGCATTTCCATTTGTTGGTGTCCAAAAACAGACTATTTCTTCATTTTTTTACATTTAGCAGCCCGTGGAGGGTTAACAAATGCCTACCAGAATAATTTATCCATGCAACTGGTCATATGACACCAAGACCTATCAACGGCCATTTTCTCTTGGAAACCCCACAAAATGTTTGTAAAGAAATCCAGGGAAAACGATTTTTTAAGCTATCGATGGGTATCCGTGTTAACCTCCCCAACAGGGGTTAACGCTTGGTTTTTTTAATACCCTTATTACTTACAAAGATGGTCTTCTGTGAATTCCACTTCCAACAAAGGAGATTATGTTTATCTCTCATGTATACATTGGGTGCTGTGCGTGTCTGAAAACAGCCCCATGTTAACAAAATTACGATGCTTGGCAGCTTGTAGATGGTTAATAAACGCTCACCGGAGTATTTTGTCCATGCAACTTGTAATGTCACATAAAGACCTACGAATAGTCAATTTGTCTTGAAACTCTACAAGTTACCGTTAGGGAATTTCACAGAAAATGGGAATTTAAAGCTTTCAAGGGATATCTCGCTTTAGCCTGCCCAAAATGGGTTAAGACGTCGACTTTTGAATACCCTTACTGCTTACAAAAATGTTTCCGTATAAATTGTGCGCTCGATAAAAGGAGGCACTTTTCTTTGTGGTGTACCCTTTGGGTGCTGTTGGTGTCCAAAAACAGCCCATTTTATCACAATTTTGACCTTCAACAGCCCGGGGAGGGTTAACTAATGCTGACCGGAATATTTTGTTCATGCAACTTGTAATGTCACACCAAGACCTGCAAATAGCCGAATTTTTTCTAGAAAACCTACAAAATGTTGATAGAGAAATCCACAGAAAACGGGGATTTTAAGATTTTTAATGGGTATCTCTATTTAACTAGCCCAAAATGGGTTAAGACGTCAAATTTTGAATACCCTTACCACTTTCAAAAATATTTTCCGATCAATTTTGCGTCCGATAAATGAAGGTCCCTTTCTCTCTGGAATACCGTTTGGGTGCTGTTGGCGTCTAAAAACAGCCCATTTTATCACAATTTTTATGTTTATCAGCTCGGGGAGGGTTAACTAATGCTGACCGGAATATTTTATCCATGCAACCTGTAATGTCACACCAAGACCTGAGAGTGACCAATTTTTCTTGAAAATCTACAAGACTCGTTTAGAGAAATCCACGGAAAACACAAACTTTTGAGCATTATGGGGGTATTGCTGTTTAACCAGCTCAAAATGGGTTAATGCTTGGTTTTCTGAACACCCTTATTACTGACAAAAATGATCCACGGTGAATTCCACTCCCAATAAACGAAGTTATGTTTATCTCTCGTGTATTGTTTGGGTGCAGTGGGGGCCTGAAACCGGCCTATTTTATCAAAATTTCGATGTTTGGCAGCCTGTGGAGGGTTACCATATGCATCGCCTGATATGTCGTGTGTACCAAAGAGTGTGCCACAGACAGGTCTAGCAATGACGAATGTATAAAAAAAATCTAGAAGACATGTTTCGAGAAAGTGCCGATAAACCCCAATTTTGACAGTTTTTTGCCAATTCTGACGAAATAAGGGTTAAATCGAAAATTCTGCTTCGATACATTTTTAGATTTTGTGCCCCTCTATGCGTGTGCAAAATTTCGTGAAAATCGGTTCGAAAATGGCTTCTGAACCGAACGGACAAAATGTGTGGAAAAAAAAAAAAAAAAAAAAAAAAAAAAAAAAAACCCAAAAAAATAATAATCCGTAGAAAAACAATAGTCTTTTCCAGAGGGAAAAGCCTAAACCCCCCCCCCCCCCCCCCCCCCAAAAAAAAAATAAAAAAAAATAATAATCCGTAGAAAAACAAAAGTCTTTTCCAGAGGGAAAAGCCTAAAAAAAAAAATAATAATCCGTAGAAAAACAATAGTCTTTTCCAGAGGGAAAAGCCTAACTAGACTTTTAGTCCAGGCACATTAGACATAAAAATGAGAAAGTAAGGAAAAAAATCGGAGAAAGCTGATTTTTTTATATGTTTCCGGGACACACATTGCGGATAAAGTGTGAAAAGTACCCGCGAATCTGAGTTGAGCTTTTTTAGTTACAGCGTTTTTTTGATGAAAAAAAAAATTTAAAAAAAAATTCGACCCAGCTCCATATTTCTCATTCTTATTCACCTTAGTAGGGTGAGAATCATAAATATCGTGCTGAATTATATTGAGAATACATATCCCCAACAGAAAATGCCAACTTTGTACCAATCCTCACACTCAATGGTGAAATATTCACGAAAATGTACAAAATTACGAAATTTTTTTTATTGTTTTCATACACACAACGGTACACAACGTCCATTAAATCAAATCTACGACTACTTTGGGAGTTAAATTATATATCAAAAATTGCAGAAAAGCAGTGGCTTTATAATGATATATAACAATAGTCATTTATTCCATAATGAACTGGTGAAACGTGTGAAATATTAACCATACCCCCTAAACTCAAATTCAAACGGCATCGACTTTTCTCATAATTTTGATCCATCCAACCCGAGCACAATTTACACTGCTCTCATGTTTGCACAAACTGAATGTGAGAAACAGGGACTGAACGTTTGTCCAGTGACGTTTGACCAACCACTTTATATCAAAGCAGTGGAGATTGTGTCTTCGTCAGATAAGTTGACAAAAGTTTTCGTTAGACTCGGCGGCTTCCATATGATTATGTCATATTTAGGGGCAATTGGTTCGATCATGGCTGGTAGCGGCTTGGATGAACTTTGGGGGACTGTTTATGCTGGTGGGTCAATCCATCATTTGATCAGTGGTCATGCATATTCAAGAGCAGTTCGTGCCCATTTGCTAACACAAATTGCCATTACAAAACTTGTGTTTGAAGAAAGCCGAACACTAGATAACATAGACTGCACAAAAGTCAATGAAATATTCTGTGGACTTGCCAGAGGTGACTGTACAACAGCTGACGCTGTCAATCAAGAAAGTGTCAACCATCTACAGTCAAAATTACAAGAACTGCTCCAGAATGCACAGGACGCACAGGAAAGCTTTGGGTACAATACTACGAGCAAATAGGTCTTCTCCAGTTGTTCTTGAGAGCAGAGCGCACAGGCGACTGGGAACTCCACACATATTGTGTTCACAATATGATTCCAGTATTTCACGCAGGTGGTCATTTTGCATACGCAAAAAGTTCTCATCTCTATTTGCAGCAGATGAATGAGCTAACAGAAATAATGCAACAGGATGATTTGAAGTTGTTCACTGAGAAAGGTTACTTTACCATAAGGCGCTCAGATAAATTCTGGGACGGGATATATTCTGATCAGACCATAGAGCAGTGTTTAATGAGAATGTTCAAGCTCCCTGGTGGTCTCACACATGGCAGGGGAATAACCGATAGCACTGTTGCGAAATGGGTACATGGACTACCTCTTTGCCTTCCGATATGTAATGCTCTCGAAAATTTTGTTCATGTTCACACTGGTCATGGCGAACAACATCGGGATCTCCGTCAAAGTTCACAATTGACTGATGCCAATGATATCACCAAATTATTGAACTGGCTCAGAGTGCATTCCCCTTTCAGAATAGAGATCCACTACAATTAGTCTCTATAGCGACCGGGCTTGTGGCCGACGAAACTGTGAACTGTGACCAAGTTCGCAAAATTGGTGAATGTTGCGTATCCATTGTTGTAAGCAAAACGTTCAACAGCATCAAACTACGACGTGTTGACACTGTGAAGTCTTTCGCATCGATGGCAAATAGCATCAAAGTCCGTGGAAGTAAGGTAGTGATTGACCCCACAATTCTGTTCAACTGCATCACATGTGTTATTCAGTCACAAGCAGAGATGGAAGAGTATCTCAAATATGAACTCGCCCCGAAACCACCAGCTTTGTTTGATTCTGCTGGAATGAGGAAGACACAGAAAAGCACGCTCGGTAAGATCCTCAAAATATACGGTTCCGAGCAAACTAAAATCCCAGAACATTCTCTGTTTCTTGTAGATGGTGGATTTTTATTGAGGGCAGTTGTATTGCCTAAACAGTCGTCATATAAGGACATATGTACATCATATTCCAATTATCTAGTGAGACATTTTGGGGCGAACGTCGTGGTTGTTTTTGATGGTTATGCTTGTACAATGTCGACAAAGGGCATGGAACAAGCCCGTAGATCTAAAGACAGGTATTCCATTGATATCAATATCTCACCAGAGTTACCAGCTACCACACCCCAATCCGATTTCCTTGCAAATGCCAAGAACAAAACCCAACTGATCGATCTTCTAATGCAGGAGCTATCTGCTATCAATATTCAGTCCAAGCAGGCCGAGGCTGATGCTGATGTACTGATAGCCGAAACTGCACTTGACATCGCTCAAGATGACAACAATGTTGTCGTTCTGGGAACAGACACAGACTTGTTAGTCATTCTTACCTCTCGAGTTCAACCGGGATGCAATATTCACATGATGTATTCCATTACCCCAAACTTACTAGTTTCAGTTAGTGAAATAGCAACCAAAATGGGTGACCATAGAAGCAACCTCCTTGTAGCACATTCTATAAGTGGTTGTGACACTACTTCTGCACTCTTTCGAGTTGGTAAGAAGAAAGTATTCAGTACAATTGTCTCCGATGTTACTAGCGACTCACAACAGTATGTCAACACAATTTTGGTGGATGACAGTACACCAAGTGCAGTAGCCGCTGCCGGGGAACAACTTCTCCTGATCTTATACGGGAGTAAAACTGTTTCCTCTCTCGACCAATATAGATATGTCACTTACAAGCGTTATGTAGCAAAATCTAAACTGAATAAACCCATCGACCTAGCCTCACTCCCACCAAGCAGCGATGCTCCACAACAACATGTCTACAGGTGTTATCTCCAGGTCCAACAATGGCTGGGCACTTTGCTTCCTCCGACGGATTGGGGGTGGTCGCTAGACAATGGACTTCTTGTACCGACTGCAGCCACAAAGCTATGTGCCCCCGATAACCTACTGAATCTGATCAGTTGTGGTTGCAAGAGTGCTTGTACAAAAAGGTGTGGGTGTAAGAAGGCAGGACTCTCTTGCTCAGGTTTGTGTAATTGCAGTTCGGATTCTTGTAACAACCACAGAAACACTGTCCTGTCGGAAATTTCTGAGTTCGATGAATAATATGTATATAGGTCATGTCATTTCTGTATATAGCGTTGATAATAGTCAATGTAACTTAATCCATGTTGATTGATTTGTACATTCTGTAAATATTATTTATTGATTTTTGTACATTCTGTAAATATTATTTATTGATCTAATGCTGCCAGACACAGACGTGTCTGTTCGGTCCCAAGCCCGAAATAGTTGAGTTCTCATGCTGACGAATTTTATGCCAAAAGGGGAACTCGGCCAGAAGCAGAGGGGGTCTTCCATAATGTCTATTTTGTAAGCAATGATAAAAGTCTTCAAATGGTGGTGGATTTTTTATCGTCTGTCCAACTAACATCCCGTTCTATACTACGACCCTTTGGGCAAATCCGTTAGGAAAATCGTCATTTTTTGCGTAAATCCGATACTTTTTTGTGAATTTTCAATAATTTTTCGCAGAAATTGTCACAGAATGCACATTTTCCTCTAGGTAAATGTATATTAGACATTATGTAGCTAGAAATACGCATAAACAAAAAATACAGTTGGATCAATTCGAGGTTACAAAGTTCGTGCGATTTTTTAAAAATTTTTTCAAACGCGCTTTCGAAAAAAGGCTGTAGAAAAAAAAGCTCAACTGGGATTTTAGGGGACTTTTGTCTAATCGTTCAGTGACATGTACTCGACATTCCCTGAAAAAATCAGCTTTCTCCGATTTTTTTCCCTAGTGAAACCTAATGTTCTTGGGCTATTTATGATTCTGGAGAATCATGGTTTTTTCCTGATGAGATTCCATGATTTTTCATGACCCCACAGTGTCTTATGAATTGTTTTTAACTGTCTCACTGAAGTTCCTTCATTTATGTTATGAGAAAAGTGAGTATAGTAGTCTCAAATGACTCAGTTTGATAAAAAAATTGTTTAGGTAAAAACCATCAATACCGTCGTACGACAAGTTAATGACCGACAAAAGGAGTTATGTTTGTTTGACACATACCCACTGAGTGCTGTGTCTTTTTGAAAATGGTCCATTTTATTTCAAATATATCTAAAATGTTGATGTCTGCCAGCTTGTAGAGGGTTCACAAGTGCTAACAGGAATATTTATTCATGCAACTTGTAATTTCACACCAAAAACTGCGAATGGCCATTTTTACTTAAAATCTACGAGATGTTTTCAGAGAAATCCAGGGAGAACATGAATTTTAAGCTTTGATGGGTATCGTTGTTTATCCAGGCCAAAAAGGGTTTAGGTTTGTTTTTTTGGAATAAGCTTATTACTTACAAAAATAATTCTTAGTGAATTCTACTTCCACTTTTGTTGATTTCTTCTCTTAACTCTGGGTGCTGTGGGTACGCAAACACAGCCCATTTTATCAAAATTTTGATGTTTGGGAACCTGCATAGGGTTAACAAATGCTTACTGGAATATTTTGTACATACAATTTGTAATGTCACACTAAGATCTGAGAATGGACAATTTTTCTTGAAAAACTACGTGAAGTTTTTAAAGAAATCCTCGGATAACATAAATTTTTAACCTTTTGAGGGGCATCTCTCTGTAAACAGCCCTAAACGGGTTAATGCTTTGTTTTATGAATACCTTCATTACTTACGAAATTGATCCACGGTGAATCCCACTTCCAATGAAGGTGGTAATGTTCATCTCGCAGGTACACGTTGGGTGTAATGGGTGGCCAAGTACAGCCCATTTTCTCAAAATTTGCTTCCTCTGGAGGGTTAACAAACGCTTACCAGAGTCTTTTGTTCGTGCAACTTGTAATGTCACTCCAAGACCTGCGAATGGTCAATTTTTCTTGAATACTTACTAGATTGTTTTGAGAAATCCACAGAAAATGGGAATTTTAAGCTTTTAAGGTGTACATCTCCTTACCCATCGAAAATGGGTTAAGGCCTCGATTTTTGAATACCCTTACAACTTACTAAAATTTTTCTCTATCAGTTTTGCTTCCAGTAAAAGAAGTTATGTTTCTCTGAGGCATTCCCATTTGTTGTTGTTGGTGTCCAAAAACAGACTATTCTTTCAAAATGTTGACATTTAGCAGCCCATGGAGGGTTAACAAATGCTTACCGGAATATTTTATCCATGCAACCAGTAATGTGACACCAAGACCTATCAATAGCCATTTTCTGTTGAAAACTTACAAGATGTTTGTAAAGAAATACAGGGAAGACATGATTTTTAAGCTTTTGATGGGTATCGCTATTAACCACCCCAAAATGGGTTAACGCGTGGGTTTTTGAATACCCTTATTACTTACGAAAATGGTCGTCAGTGAATTCCACTTCCAACAAAGGAGATTATGTTTATCTCTCGGGTATACATTGCGTGCTGTGTGTGTCCGAAAACAGCCCAATTTCAACAAAATTATGATGCTTGGCAGCCTGTAGAGGGTTAATAAACGCTCATCGGAATATTTAGTCCATGCAACTTGTAATGTCACACAAAGACCTGCGAATAGACATTTTTTCTTGAAAACATACAAGATGTTTTGAGAGAAACCTACAGAAAATGCTCCATTTTATCACAAATGTATCCAAAATATTGATGACTGGCAGCTTGTAGAGGGTTAACAAGTGCTAACAGGAATATTTATTCATGCAGCTTGTAATTTCACACCAAAACCTTCGAATGGCCATTTTTACTTAATTTTTATGAGATGTTTTTAGAGAAATCCAGGGAGAACATGAATTTTAAGCTTTTGATGGGTATCGTCGATTATCCAGCCCAAAACGGGTTAAGGGTTGTTTTTTGAATACGTTAATTACTTACAAACATAATTCTCAGTGAATTCTACTTCCACTTATGTTGATCTCTCCTCTTAATTTTGGTTGATGCAGGTACGCAAACACAGCCCATATATTCAAAATTTTGATGTTTGAGAACCTGCATAGGGTTAACAAATGCTTACTGGAATATTTTGTACATGCAACTTGTAATGTCACACTAAGATCTGACAATGGCCAATTTTTCTTGAAAATCTACGTGAAGTTTTTAGAGAAATCCTCGGATAACATGGATTTTTAACCTTTTGAGGGGTATCTCTCTGTAACCAGCTCTACACGAGTTAATGCTTGGATTTGTGAATAACTTAATTACTTACAAAAAATGATCCTCGGTAAATTCCACTTCCAATGAAGTAAGTTATGTTTATCTCGCATGTACACATTGGGTGCTATGGGTGCTCAAGAACAGCTCATTTTCTCAAAATTTCTATGCTTTGCAGCCTCTGGAGGGTTAACAAACGCTTACCGGAATATTTTGTCCATTCAACTTGTAATGTCACTCGAAGACCTGCAAATGGTAAATTTTTCTTGAAAACTTACCAGATTTTTTGGAGAAATCCACAGAAATCGTGAATTTTAAGCTTTTAAGGGATACATCTCCTTAACCAGGCGAAAATGGGTTAAGACCTCGATTTTTGAATACCCTTACTACTTACAAAAATTTTTCCCCATCAGTTTTGCGTCCGGTAAAAGAAGTTACGTTTCCCTGTGGCATTCCCATTTCTTGTTGTTGGGTGTCCAAAAACAGACTATTTTTTTTCAAAATGTTGACACCTAGCAGCCCATGGAGAGTGAACAAATGCTTACCGAAACATTTTATCTATGCAACCAGTAATGGAGGGTTAACATATGCTTATCGGAATAATTTATCCAATTAACTGGTAATGTGACACCAAGATCTATCAATGGACATTTTCTCTTGAAAACCCTACAAGATGTTTGTAAAGATATAAAAGGAAAACATGATTTTTTTAAGCTTTTGATGGGTATCACTTTAACCACCACAAAAGGGGTTAACGCTTGGTTTTTTGAATATCATTATTACTTACAAAAATGGTCGTCGGTGAATTCTACTTCCAACAAAGGAGATTATGTTTCTCTCTCGGGTATACATTGCGTGTTTTGTGCGTCTGAAAATAGCTCATTTCAACAAAATTATGATGTCTGGCAACTTGTAGAGGGTTAATGAACGCTCATCGGAATATTTTGTTCATGCAACTTGTAATGTCACACAAAGGCCTGCGAGTATTCAATTTTTCTTGAAAACCTACAAGATGTTTTTAGAGAAATCCATAGAAAATGGGAATTTTAAGCTTTTAAGGGGTATCTCCCTTTAGCCTGTCCAAAATGGGTTGAGACTTCGACTTTTGAATACACTTACTACTTACAAAAATATTTCCGTATAAATTGTGCGCTCGATAAAAGAAGGTACTTTTCTTTGTGGCGTACCTATTGGATGCTGTTGGTGTCCAAAAACAGCACATTTTATCGCAATTTTGACATTTAGCAGCCTGTGGAGGGTTAACAAATGCTCATCGGGGTGATTTGTCCATGCAACTTCTATTGTCACACCAAAGTCTGTGCGTGATCAATTTTTCTTGAAAATCTACAAGACTCGTTCAGAGAAATATACAGAAAGCATGATTTTTTTTTAGCTTTTGAGGGGCATTGCAGTTTAACCAGTCCAAAACGGGTTAAGGCTTGGTTTTTTGAATACTCTTATTACTTACAGAAATGATCCATGGTGAAACCCATTTCCAATAAATGAAGTTATGTTTATCTCTCGTGTATCGTTTGGGTGCTTTTGGGGCCGGAAAACAGCCCATTTCATCAAAATTTCGATGTTTGGCAGCCTGTGGAGGGTTACCATATGCATCGCCTAATATCTGTTGTATATGACTGGTCGTGTCACAGCCAGGTCTGATAATGATGAATGTTTAAATAAAGTGTACAAGACGTGTTTTGAGAAAGTACCTATAAACCCCAATTTTGGCAGTTTTTTGCCAATTCTGACGTAATAAGGGTTAAATCGAAAATTCAGCTTCGGTACATTTTAGATTTTGTACTCCTCTGTGAGTGTGCACAATTTTGTGAAAATCAGTTCAAAAATGGCTTCTGAATCGTACAAAATGTGTGGACCCCCCCCCCCAAAAAAAAAAAAATAAAAAACTAGACTTTATGATTCTGGAGAATCATGGCTTTTCCCGATGAGATTCCATGATTTTTCATGACCCCACAGTGTTTGATGAATTGTTTTTATCTGTCTCACTGAAGTTCTTTTATTGGTGTTATGAGAAAGGTGAGTATAGTAATCTCAGATGACTCAGTTTGATAAACAAATTGTTTAGGTAAAAACCATCATTAACGGTGGAGTGGGTTAATGTCAATATCGTCGTCCAACAAGTCAATGACGATAAAAGGAGTTATGTTTGTTTGACACATACCCACTGAGTGCCGTGTCTATTTGAAAATGGTTCATTTTATCTCAGATGTATCCAAAATATTGATGACTGGCAGCTTGTAGAGGGTTAACAAGTGCTAACAGGAATATTAATTCATGCAACTTGTAATGTCACACCAAGAACTGCGAATGGCCATTTTTCTTTAAAATCTACAAGATGTTTTCAGAGAAATCCAGAGAGAACATGAATTTTAAGCTTTTGATGGGTATCATTGTTTATCCAGCCCAAAACGGGTTAAGTGTTGTTTTTGAAATACTCTTATTACTTCTAAAAATAATTCTCAGTGAATTCTACTTCCACTTATTTTTATCTCGCCTCTCAACTTCGGGTGCTGTGGGTACGCAAACACGGCCCATTTTATCAACATTTTGATGTTTGAGAACCAGCATAGGGTTAACAAATGCTTACAGGAATATTTTGTAAATGCAGCTTGTAATGTCACCCTATGATCTGAGAATGGCCATTTTTTCTTGAAAATCTACGAGATGTTTATAGAGAAATCCTCGGATAACATGAATTTTTAACCTTTTGAGGGGTATCGCTCTTTAACCAGCCCTAAACAGGTTAAAGCTTGGCTTTGTGAATACGTTCATTACTTACAAAAATCATCATCGGTGAATTCCACTTCCATTGAAGGAGGTTATGTTTATCTCGCAGGTACACATTTTGGTGTTATGGTTGCCCAAGAACAGCCCATTTTCTCCAAATGTCTATGCTTGGCAGCCTCTGGAGGGTTAACAAATGCTTACCGAAATATTTTGTCCATGCAACTTATAATGTCACTCCAAGACCTGCGAATGGTCAATTTTTCTTGAATTTTGTTTTGAGAAATCAACAGAAAACTAGAATTTTAAGCTTTTGTGGGGTATATCTCCTTAACTAGTCAAAAATGGGTTAAGACCTCGATTTTTGAATACACTTACTACTTACAAAAATGTTTCCATGTCAGTTTTGCGTCTGGTAAAAAGAAGTTATGTTTCTCTGTTGTATTTCCATTTGATGTTGTTGGTGTCCAAACACAGACTATTTTTTAAAAATTTTGACATTTAGCAGCCCATGGAGGGTTAACAAATGCTTACTGGAATAATTTATCCAATCAACTGGTAATGTGACACCAAGACCTATCAATGGCCAATTTCTCTTGAAAACCCTACCATATGTTTGTAAAGAAATCCAGGAAAAAACATTTTTTAAGCTTTTGATGGGTATCACTATAAACAACCACGAAAGAGGTTAACGCTTGTTTTTCTGAATACCCTTATTACTTACAAAAATGGTCCTCGGTGAATTCCACTTCCAACAAAGCAGATTATGTTTATTTCTCAGGTACAGGTTGGGTGCTGTGCGTGTCCGAAAACAGCCCCTTTCAACAAAATTACGATGCTTGGCACCCTGTAGAGGGTTAATAAACGCTCACCAGAACATTTTGTCCACGCAACTTGAAATGTCTCACAAAGACCTGCGAGTAGTCAAATTTTCATGAAAACCTACAGGATGTTTTGCAGAAATCCACAGAAAATGATAATTTTAAGATTTTAAGGGGTCTCTCTCTTTAGCCTGCCCAAAATGGGTTAAGACTTCTACTTTTGAATACCCTTACTACTTACAAAAATGTTTCCGTATAGATTGTGCGCTCGATAAAAGAAGACACTTTTCTTTGTGGCGTACACATTGGGTGCTGTTGACGTCCAGAAACAGCCCATTTTTTCACAATTTTGACTTTTAGTAGCCCGTGGAGGGTTAACAAATGCTCACCGCAGTATTTTGTCCATGCAACTTCTATTGTCACACCAAGTCCTGGGAGTGACAAATTTTTCTTGAAAATCTACAAGACTCGTGTTGAGAAATCCACTGAAAACATGAATTTTTGAGCTTTATAGGGGTATTGCTGTTTAACCAGCCCAAAATGGGTTCACGCTTGGTTTATTGGACACCCTTATTAACAACAAAAATGATCCTCGGTGAATTCCACTTCCAGTAAAGGAAGTTATGTTTATCTCTCATGTATTGTTTGGGTGCTGTGGGTGCCTGAAACTGGCCCATTTCATCAAAATTTCGATGTTTGGCAGCCTGTGGAGGGTTACCATATGCATCGCCTGATATGTCGTGTATATCAAAGGTCGTGTCACAAACAGGTCTAATAATGATGAATGTTTAAAAAAAAATCTACAAGACGTGTTTCGAGAAAGTGCCTATAAACCCCACTTTTGGCAGTTTTTTGCCAATTCTGACGAAACAAGGGTTAAAACGAAAATTCCGCTTGGGTACATTTTTAGATTTTGTGCCCCTCTATGCGTGTGCAAAATTTTGTGAAAATCGGTCCGAAAATGGCTTCTCAATCGTACAGACAAAATGTGTGGAACAAAAAAACCCAAAACTAGACTTTATGATTCTGGAGGATCATGGCTTTTCCTGATGAGATTCCTTGATTCTTCATGATCCCACAGTGTTGGATGAATTGTTTTTAACTGTCTTAACTTCATTGATGTTATGAGAAAGGTGAGTATAGTAGTCTCAAATCACTCAGTTTGATAAAAAAATTGTTTAGGTAAAAACCATCATTAACGGTGGAGAGGGTTAATATCAATATCGTCGTCCAACGAGTCAATGACCGACAAAAGGAGTTATGTTTGTTTGCCACATACCCACTGAGTGCTGTGTCTATTTGAAAATGGTCCATTTTATCTCAAATGTATCCAAAATATTGATGTCTGGCAGCTTGTAGAGGGTTAACAAGTGCTAACAGGAATATTTATTCATACAACTTGTTATGTCACACCAAGAACTGCGAATGGCCATTCTTTCTTTAAAATCTGCAAGATGTATTCAGAGAAATGTAATGTCACACTAAGGTCTGAGAATGGCCATTTTTTCTTGAATGTTTTTAAAGGAATCCTTAGATAACACAATTTTTTAGCCTTTTGAGGGGTATCTCTCTGTCACCAGCTCTAAAGGGTTAATGCTTGGTTTTGTGAATACCTTCATTACTTACAAAAACAATCGACAGTGAATTCCACTTCCAATGAAGGAGGTTACGTTTATCTCGTAGGTACACATTTGGTGTTATGTTTGCCCAAGAATAGCCCATTTTCTCCAAATGTCTATGCTTGGCAGCCTCTGGAGGGTTAACAAATGTTTACCGAAACATTTTGTTCATGCTTGTAATGTCACTCGAAGACCTGCGAATAGTCAATTGTTCTTGAAATTTTTTTTTGAGAAATCCCCAAAAAACTGGAATTTTAAGCTTTTAAGGGGTATATCTCCTTAACCATTTGCGTTAAAAATGGGTTAAGACCTCGATTTTTGAATACATTTACTACTTATAAAAATGTTTCCCTGTCAGTTTTGCGTCTGGTAAAAGAAGTTACGTTTCTCTGTTGCATTCCCTTTTGATGTTGTTGTTGTTCAAAAACAGACTATTTTTTTCAAAATTTTGACATTTAGCAGCCCATGGAAGGTTAACAAATGCCTACCGGAATAATTTATCCAATCAACTGGTAATGATACACAATGACCTATCAATGGCCATTTTCTCTTGAAAACGCAACCAGATGTTTGTAAAGAAATCCAGGGAAAACATAAATTTTTAAGCCTTTGATGGGTATCACAAAAGGGGGTTAACGCTTGGTTTTTTGAATACCGTTATTACTTACAAAAATGGTCCTCGGTGAATTCCACTTCCAACAAAGGAGATTATGTGTATTTCTCAGGTACACTTTGGGTGCTGTGCGTGTCTGAAAACAGCCCTTTTCAACAAAATTACGATGCTTGGCAGACTGTAGAGGGTTAATAAACGCTCACCGGAATATTTTGTCCATGCAACTTATAATGTCACACAAAGACCTGCGAGTAGTGAATTTTCCTTGAGAACCTACAGGATGTATTTAGAGAAATCCACAGAAAATGGGAATTTTAAGATTTTAAGGGGTCTCTCTCTTTAGCCTGCCCAAAATGGGTTAAGACTTCGACTTTTGAATACCCTTAATACTTACAAAAATGTTTCCATATAGATTGTGTGCTCGATAAAAGAAGGCACTTTTCTTTGTGGCGTAACCATTGGGTGCTTTTGGCGTCCAAAAACAACCCATTTTATCACAATTTTGACTTTTAGCAGCCCGTGGAGGGTTAACAAATGCTCACCGCAGTATTTTGTCAATGCAACTTCTATTGTCACATCAAGACCTGGGAGTGACAATTTTTTCTTGAAAATCTACAAGACTCGTTTAGAGAAATCTACGGAAAACACGGATTTTTTAGTTTTATGGGGGTATTGCTGTTTAACCAGCTCAAACTGGGTTAACGCTTGGTTTTCTGAACACCCTTATGACTGACAAAAATGATCATCGGTGAATTGCACTCCCAATAAAGGAAGTTATGTTTATCTCTTTTGTATTGTTTGGGTGCAGTGGGGGCCTGAAACCAGCCTATTTCATCAAAATTTTGATGTTTGGCAGCCTGTGGAGGGTTACCATATGCATCGCCTGATATGTCGTGTGTATCAAAGGGTGCGTCACAGACAGGTCTAGCAATGACGAATGTATAAAAAAAATCTACAAGATGTGTTTCGACAAAAGTGCCGATAAACCCCAATTTTTGGCAGTTTTTTGCCAATTCTGACGAAATAAGGGTTAAATCGAAAATTCCGCTTAGGTACATTTTTAGATTTTGTGCCCCTCTATACGTGTGCAAAATTTCGTGAAAATCGGTTCGAAAATGGCTTCTGAATCATACGGACAAAATGTGTGGAAAAAAACCCAAAACAAACTAGACTTTATGATTCTGGAGAATCATGGTTTTTTCCCGATTAGATTCCATGATTTTTCATGACCCCACAGTGTCTGATGAATTGTTTTTAACTGTCTCACATAAGATACTTCATTGATGTTATAAGAAAGGTGAGTATAGTACTCTCAAATGACTCGGTTTGATAAAAAAAATGTTTAGGTAAAACCCATCATTAACGGTAGAATGGGTTAATATCAATATCAATGTTTCCCTATCAGTTTTGCGTCTGGTAAATGAAGTTACGTTTCTCTGTGGCATTTCCATTTGATGTTGTTGGTGTCCAAAAACAGACTATTTCTTCAAAAATTTTTACATTTAGCAGCCCATGGAGGGTTAAAAAATGCCTACCCGAATAATTTATCCATGCAACTGGTCATGTGACACCATGACCTATCAACGGCCATTTTCTCTTGAAAACCCCACAAGATGTTTGTAAAGAAATCCAGGGAAAACGATTTTTTAAGCTTTTGATGGGTATCCCTGTTAACCTCCCCAGCAGGGGTTAACGCTTGGTTTTTTGAATACCCTTATTACCTACAAAAATGGTCCTCTGTGAGTTCCACTTCCAACAAAGGAGATTATGTTTATCTCTCAAGTATATGTTGGGTGCTGTGTGTGTCCGAAAACAGCCCATGTCAACAAAATGACGATGCTTGGCAGCTTGTAGATGGTTAATAAATGCTCACTGGAGTATTTTGTCCATGTAACTTGTAATGTCACATAAAGACCTACGAATAGTCAATTTGTCTTGAAACCCTGCAAGTTACCTTTAGGGAAATTCACAGAAAATGGGAATTTAAAGCTTTTAAGGGATATCTCTCTTTAGACTGACCAAAATGGGTTAAGACTTCGACTTTTGAATACCCTTACTACTTACAAAAATGTTTCCGTATAAATTGTGCGCTCGATAAAAGGAGGCACTTTTCTTTGTGGTGTACCCTTTGGGTGCTGTTGGTGTCCAAAAACAGCCCATTTAATTTTTATCACAATTTTGACCTTCAGCAGCCCAGGGAGGGTTAACTAATGCTGACCGGAATATTCTGTTCATGCAACTTGTAATATCACACCAAGACCTGCGAATAGCTGATTTTTTCTTGAGAACCTACAAGATGTTTTTAGAGAAATCCACAGAAAACAGGTATTTTAAGATTCTAATGGGCATCTCTCTTTAACCAGCCCAAAATGGGTTAAGACGTCAAATTGTGAATACCCTTACCACTATCAAAAATATTTTCGGATCAATTTTGCGTCCGATAAATGAAGGCCCCTTTCTCTGTGGTATACCCTTTGGGGGCTGTTGGTGTCTAAAAACAACCCATTTTATCACAATTTTTACATTTAGCAGCTCGGGGTGGGTTAACTAATGCTGACCGGAATATTTTGTCCATGCAACTTGTAATGGCACACCAAGACCTGAGAGTGACCAATTTTTCTTGAAAATCTACAAGACTCGTTTAGAGAAATCCACGGAAAACATGAAGTTTTGAGCTTTTTTGGGGTATTGCTGTTTAACCAGTCCAAAACGGGTTAACGCTTGGTTTTTTGAACACCCTTATTACTTACAAAAATGATCCTCGGTGAATTCCACTTCCAATAAAGGAAGTTATCTTTATCTTTCGTGTATTGTTTGGGTGCTGTGGGGCCCTAAAACAGCCCATTTCATCAAAATTTTGATGTTTGGCAGCCTGTGGAGGGGTTACCATATGCATCGCCTAATATGTCATGTGTATCAATGGTCGTGTCACAGGCAGTTCTAGCAATGATGAATGTTTAAAAAAAATCTACAAGACGTGTTTTGAGAAAGTGGCGATAAACCCCAAATTTGGCAGTTTTTTGCCAATTCTGTCGAAATAAGGGTTAAATCGAAAATTCGGACTTGGTACATTTTTAGACTTTGTGCCTCTCTATGAGTGTGTAAAATTTTGTGAAAATCGGTTCGAAAATGGCTTCTGAATCGTACACACAAAATGTGTGGAAAAAAAAAACAAAAAAAAAAAAAAACCCAAACTAGACTTTATGATTCTGGAGAATCATGGCTTTTCCCGATGAGATTCCATGATTTGTCATGACCCCACAGTGTCTGATAAATTGTTTTTAACTGTCTCACTGAAGTTCCTTCATTGATGTTATGAGAAAGGTGAGTATAGTAGTCTCAAATGACACAGTTTGATAAAAAAAATTGTTTAGGTAAAAAGCATAATTAACGGTGGAGTGGGTTAATGTGAATATCGTCGTCCAACAAGTCAATGACCGACAAAAGGAGTTATGTTTCTTTGACACATACCCTCTGAGTGCTGTGTCTATTTGAAAATGGTCCATAGTATCTCAAATATATCCAAAATATTGTCTGGCAGCTTGTAGGGTGTTGACAAGTGCTAACAGGAATATTTATGCATGCAACTGGTAATGTCACACCAAGAACTGTGAATGGTCATTTTTCTTTAAAATCTACAAGATGTTTTCAGAGAAATCCAGGAAGAACATGAAATTTAAGCTTTTGATGGGTATAATGGTTTACCCAGCCCAAAACGGGTTAAGTTTTGTTTTTTGAATACTCTTATTACTTCCAAAAATAATTCTCAGTGAATTCTACTTCCACTTATTTTTATCTTTCCTCTCAACTTCAGGTACTGTGGGTACGCAAACACAGTCCATTTTATCAACATTTTGATGTTTGAGAACCTGCATAGGGTTAACAAATGCTTAGAGGAATATTTTGTACATGCAACTTGTAATGTCACATTAAGATCTGAGCATGGCCATTTTTTCTTGAAAATATACGATATGTTTTTAGAGAAATCCTTGGATAATATGAATTTTTAACCTTTTAAGGGGTATGGATCTGTAACCAGCCCTAAACGGGTTAATGCTTGGTTTAATGAATAACTTCATTACTTACAAAAATTATCCTCGGGGAATTCCACTTCCAAAGAAGGAGGTTATGTTTATCTCGCACTTACACATTGCGAGCAATGGGTGCCCAAGAACAGTCCATTTTCTCAAAATTTATTCCTATGCTTTGCAGCCTCTGGAGGGTTAACTAACGCTCACCGGAATAATTTGTCTATGCAACTTGTAATGTCACTCCAAGACCTGCAAATGGTCAATTTTTCTTGAATACTTACGAGATTTTTTGGAGAAATACACAGAAAACTGGAATTTTAAGCTTTTAAGGGGTACATCTTAACCAGGTGAAAATGGGTTAAGACCTCGATTTTTTGAATACCCTTAGTACTTACTAAAGTTTTCTCTATCAGTTTTGCATCCGGTAAAAGAAGTTATGTATCTCTGTGGCATTCCCATTTGTTGTTGTTGGTTTCCAAAAACAGACTATTTTTTCAAAATGTTGACATTTAGCAGCCCATGGAGGGTTAACAAATGCTTACTGGAATATGTTATCCATGCAACCGGTAATGTGACTCCAAGACCTATCAATGGCCATTTTCTGTTGAAAACTTACGAGATGTTTGTAACGAAATCCACGGAAAACATGATTTTTTTAGCTTTTGATGGGTATCGCTATTAACCACCCCAAAAGGGGTTAACGCTTGGGTTTTTGAATACCCTTATTACTTACAAAAATGGTCCTCAGTGAATTCCACTTCCAACAAAGGAGATTATGTGTAACTCTCGGGCATACATTGCGTGTTGCGTGTGTCCGAAAACAGCCCATTTCAACAAAATTATGATGCTTGGCATTCTGTAGAGGGTTAATAAACGCTCAGCGGAATATTTTGTCCATGCAGCTTGTAATGTCACACAAAGACCTGCAAGTAGTCAATTTTTCTTGAAAACCTATGGAATGTAGTTAGAGAAATCCACAGAAAATGGGAATTTTTAGGTTTTAAGGGGTCTCTCTCTTTAGCCAGCCCAAAATGGGTTAAGACTTCGTTTTTTGAATACCCTTACTTCTTACAAAAATGTTTCCGTATAGATTGTGCGCTCGATAAAAGAAAGCACTTTTCTTTGTGGCGTACCCGTTGGGTGCTGTTGGCGTCCAAAAACAGCCCATTTTATCACAATTTTGACGTTTAGCAGCCCGTGGAGGGTTAACAAATGCTCACCGCAGTATTTTGTCCATACAACTTCTATTGTCACATGAAGACCTGGGAGTGACAATTTTTTCTTGAAAATCTACAAGACTCGTTTAGAGAAATCCACGGAAAACCTGAATTTTTTTAGCTTTATGGGGGTATTGCTGTTTAACCAGCCCAAAACGGGTTAACGCTTGATTTCTTGAACACCCTTATTACTTACAAAAACGATCTCCGGTGAATTCCACTTCCAATAAAGGAAGTTATGTTTATCTCTCGTGTATCGTTTGGGTGCTCTGGGCCCTGAAACCGACCCATTTCATCAAAATTTCGATGTTTGGCAGCCTGTGGAGGGTTACCATATGTATCGCCTGATATGTCATGTGTATCAAAGGTCGTGACACAGACAGGTCTATCAATGACGAAGGTTTAAAAAAATCTACAAGACGTGTTTCCAGAAAGTGCCGATAAACCCCAATTTTGACAGTTTTTCGCCAATTCTGAGGAAATAAGGGTTAAATCGAAAATTCCGCTTCGGTACATTTTTAGATTTTGCGCCCCTCTATGCGTGTGCAAAATTTTGTGAAAATCGATCTGAAAATGGCTTCGGAATCTTGCAGACAAAATGTGTGGAAAAAAAACAAAAAAACCCAAACTGGACTTTATGATTCTGGAGAATCATGGCTTTTCCCGATGAGATTCCTTAATTTTTCATGCCCCCACAGTGTCTGATGAATTGTTTTTAACTGTCTCACTGAAGTTCTTTCATTGATGTTATGAGAAAGATGGTTATAGTAGTCTCAAATGACTCAGTTTTATAAAAAAATGTTTAGGTAAAAACCATCATTAATGGTAGAGGGGTTAATATCAATATCGTCGTCCCACAAGTTAATGACCGACAAAAGGAGTTATGTTTGTTTGACACATACCCACTGAGTGCTCTGTCTATTTGAAAATGGTCCATTTTATCTCAAATGTATCCAAAATATTGATGTCTGGCAGATTGTAGAGGGTTAACATGTGCTAACAGGCATATTTATTCATGCAACTTGCAATTTCAAACCAAAAAGTGCGAGTGGCCATTTTCACTTAAAATCTATAAGATGTTTTCAGAGAAATCCATGCGCATGCGCTCTTTTCGAATTCGACATGACGAAATGCGAAATTCGTATCGCTCTTCATGGAAAGTGATGCCGCAACTATCCATGAACAGCGAGTGAAAATTTCATAGAATTGGTTGGGATATAGCGTTTTGAAGAGAGGAGGTAACTGTTTGAATTTGGTCCTTCCTTTTCAAGCCAGTTCGAAAAAAGATGTCGTGAATGGGCGCAGACTCCTTTAGAGCCCCCCCCCCTCTCTCTCTGTAAATGGAAGTTGCTTCTTTAAGACCGCCACCCAGGGATCCCAACACAACCTTTAAACCTAAGAGAATCGTCAGAAGTTTAAAGTGAAAAGAAATTGGCGGTGATTGGGTTTCTGGCAGGCAGGACAGTCTACTACAACAGTCTACCACTGAGCCACCACGCTCCCTTGAATACCCTTAACACTGTCATACATTATCCCTCATGAATTCTGAGTCTGATAAAAGAGGTTATGTTTACCTATTATATACCCATTTGCTGCCCGGAAACATCCGATTTTATCAAAATTTTGACGTTTAGCAGCCTGTAGCGGGATTAACAAACGACTAGCGGAATATTCTATCTATGCAATTTGTATGACTTGCCAATGTCCAATTGTTCTTGAAAATCGCCAACAAGCAGTTAGCGAAATCCACAGAAAATGTAAATTTTAAGCTTTTAAGGGGTATCTCTCCTTATCCAGTCTAAAATAGGTTAAGTTTCATTCTTTTAAATACCCTTACTACTTACAAAACTGATCCTCTGTGAATTCTACGCGCAGTAAAAGAAGTTATATTTCTCTGTTACATATCCATTGGGTGCTCTTGGTGTCTGAAAATAATCCATTTTATCAACATTTTGATGTTTAGCAGCTCGTGGAGAGTTAACGAATGCTCAACGAAATATTTTGTCCATGTAACTTGTAATGTCACATGAAGACCCGTGAATGGCCATTTTTTCTTGAAATCTACAAGATGTTTTTAAAGAAATCCAGGGAAAGCATGAAATTTTAAGTCTTTGATGGGTACCGCTGTTTAACCAGCCCAAAACAGGTTAAGACCAGCCCTAAATAGGTTAATGCTTGGTCTGATGAATTCCACTTCCAAAGAAGGAGGTTATGTTTATCTCGCAGGTACACATTGCGTGCAATGGGTGCCCAAGGACAGTCCATTTTCTCAAAATTTCGATGCTTTGCAGCCTCTGGAGAGTTAACTAACGCTTACCGGAATATTTTGTCTATGTAACTTGTAATGTCACTCCAAGACCTGCAAATGGTCAATTTTTCTTGAATACTTACTAGATTTTTTGGAGAAATCCACAGAAAACTGGAATTTGAAGCTTTTAAGGGGTACATCCTAACCAGGCGAAAATGGGTTAAGACCTCGATTTTTTGAATACCCTTACTACTTACTAAATTTTTCTCTGTCAGTTTTGCATCCAGTAAAAGAAGTTATGCATCTCTGTGGCATTCCCATTTGTTGTTGTTGGTGTCCAAAAACAGACTATTTTTTCAAAATGTTGACATTTAGCAGCCGATAGAGGGTTAACAAATGCTTACTGGAATATTTTATCCATGCAACCGGTAATGTGACTCCAAGACCTATCAACGGCCATTTTCTGTTGAAAACTTACAAGATGTTTGTAACAAAATCCACGGAAAACATGATTTTTTTTTAGCTTTTGATGATATCGCTAATAACCACCCCAAAAGGGGTTAACGCTTGGGTTTTTGAATACCCTTATTACTTACAAAAATGGTCAAGTGAATTCCACTTCCAACAAAGGAGATTATGTGTAACTCTCGGACATACATTGCGTGCTGTGTGTGTCCGAAAACAGCCCATTTCAACAAAATTATGATGCTTGGCATTCTGTAGAGGGTTAACAAACGCTCAGCGGAATATTTTGTCCATGCCACTTGTAATGTCACACAAAGACCTGCTAGTAGTCAATTTTTCTTGAAAACCTATGGAATGTATTTAGAGAAATCCATAGAAAATGGGAATTTTTAGATTTTAAGGGGTCTCTCTCTTTAGCCTGCCCAATATGGGTTAAGACTTCGTTTTTTGAATACCCTTACTACTTACAAAAATGTTTCCGTATAGATTGTGCGCTCGATAAAAGAAATCACTTTTCTTTGTGGCGTACCCGTTGGGTGCCATTGGCGTCCAAAAACAGCCCATTTTATCACAATTTTGACGTTTAGCTGCCCGTGGAGGGTTAACAAATGCTCACCGAAGTATTTTGTCCATGCAACTTCTATTGTCACATCAAGGCCTGGGAGTGACAATTTTTTCATGAAAATCTACAAGACTCGTTTAGAGAAATCTACGGAAAACCTGAATTTTTGAGCTTTTTGGGGGTATTGCTGTTTAACCAGCCCAAAACGGGTTAATGCTTGGTTTTTTGAACACCATTATTACTTACAAAAATGATCTCCGGTGAATTCCACTTCAAATAAAGGAAGTTATGTTTATCTCTCGTGTATCGTTTGGGTGCTCTGGGGCCCTGAAACTGACCCTTTCATCAAAATTGCGATGTTTGGCAGCCTGTGGAGGGTTACCATATGTATCGCCTGATATGTCATGTGTATCAAAGGTCGTGACACAGACAGGTCTATCAATGACGAAGGTTTAAAAAAAATCTACAAGACGTGTTTCCAGAAAGTGCCAATAAACCCCAATTTTGACAGTTTTTCGCCAATTCTGAGGAAATAAGGGTTAAATCGAAAATTCCGCTTCGGTACATTTTTAGATTTTGTGCCCCTCTATGCGTGTGCAAAATTTTGTGAAAATCGATCCGAAAATGGCTTCGGAATCGTGCGGACAAAATGTGTGGAAAAAAAAAAAAAAAACCAAACTGGACTTTATGATTCTGGAGAATCATGGCTTTTCCCGATGAGATTCCTTAATTTTTCATGCCCCCACAGTGTCTGATGAATTGTTTTTAACTGTCTCACTGAAGTTCTTTCATTGATGTTATGAGAAAGGTGGTTATAGTAGTCTCAAATGACTCAGTTTTATAAAAAAAAATGTTTAGGTAAAAACCATCATTAATGGTAGAGTGGGTTAATATCAATATCGTCGTCCCACAAGTTAATGACCGACAAAAGGAGTTATGTTTGTTTGACACATACCCACTGAGTGCTCTGTCTATTTGAAAATGGTCCATTTTATCTCAAATGTATCCAAAATATTGATGTCTGGCAGATTGTAGAGGGTTAACATGTGCTAACAGGCATATTTATTCATGCAACTTGCAATTTCAAACCCAAAAGTGCGAGTGGCCATTTTTACTTAAAATCTATAAGATGTTTTCAGAGAAATCCATGCGCATGCGCTCTTTTCGAATTCGACGTAACGAAATGCGAAATTCGTATCGCTCTTCATGGAAAGTGATGCCGCAACTATCAATGAACAACGAGTGAAAATTTCATAGAATTGGTTGGGATATAGCGTTTTGAAGAGAGGAGGTAACTGTTTGAATTTGGTCCTTCCTTTTCAAGCCAGTTCGAAAAAAGACATCGTGAATGGGCGCAGACTCCTTTAGAGCCCCCCCCCCCTCTCTCTCTGTAAATGGAAGTTGCTTCTTTAAGACCGCCACCCAGGGATCCCAACACAACCTTTAAACCTAAGAGAATCGTCAGAAGTTTAAAGTGAAAAGAAATTGGCGGTGATTGGGTTTCTGGCAGGCAGGAAAAGATTGACGAAGATTTGCATATTGGACATTAAAATAGCACTTCTGACATACACGAACCGTGTCCAGACCGCTGGAGGCAGCGACTTGAAATTTTCAGAACTTGTTCTACGAACCCTGGCCGACATTTTGGGATCTGTTTGGAGCGTCCGAGCCGCCTGGAAAACACCACGCATCGCTTGGAATGAGAGAGTACTATTCGTCCCGACTCTATCAGTTCAGAATGGACATGGGCAGTGTTGTAGACGACTGTGGAGCTGCGATTGAGCATAAAGTCCCAGGTTTCGGTGCCTCATTGCCTAAGCGGCTCCATTGTATGATTGTTTGTCTCAATATCGTCCTTACTACTTGTAGTTTATACCGTTGCCGTACGTTAATGTAGCCTCTTGCCATTTTCGAGACTTTCAACCCAGAACGCCGCCAAAGTGAGGAAGTGCGCGGGGGGGGGGGGGGGGCTGTAGCGGCGAGGGGGGGTATCCTGACACTATCTTTAAACCTTAGATAATCGGAAGAAGTTGCAGTGAAAAGAAATCGGCGGTGAGTAGGTGTTTTGGCGGGAAACGATTAACGAAAATTTGTCAATTTGACATTAAAATTGCACTTCTTACAAACACGATCCGTGTCCAGACCGCCGAAGGCAGCGACTTCTAATTTTCAGAACTTGTTCTACGCACCCTGGCCGACATTTTGACATCTGTTGCAAGTGTCGAGACCGCGTGGAGAACACCACGCATCGCGTGGAAAGTGAGAGTACTATTCGTCCCGACTCTATCAGTTTGGAATGGAATTGGGCACTATTGTAGACTACTGTAGAGCAGCGATTGAGCATAAAATCGGAGTTTTTTGTGCCAAATTACTTAACCGGCTCCAAGGTATGATCTTTCGTCTGTACATCGCCCAGATCGTCTGAAGTTTATACCGTTACCATATGTTGAAGTAGCCTTTTGTCATTTTCGCCACTTTCGACCCAGATTTGAGGGTACCTTTCTTCAGTGAAATCTAGCCATGCTCACAACCACGCCCTCTCCCCGTTGGCCCGGCGTGCTTCTAAGATAGAAAGGTCAATGGGGAGGGGCCCGTTAGCAACAAACGGGGGCAGGTGTAGTTGGTGAAAAAACAGCGGGGGGGGGGGGGGTGCACGTGTCCTAGGTAAAGAAACAATAGGGGCAGGTGGTCCTAGGTAAAAAAAACAGCAGGAAGGGGGGGGGGGGGTGTGTGCAGATGTCCCCGCTAAATAATTTTAATAACAGGCAGGTGTTCACGGGGCAGGCCCACTGCTCGGTGTTCCAAATTTTCTATGGTACTTGGCCTTGACGGAGACAACACTTCACAAGAAACAACGGGGAAGCCTATTTGCAGTAAAGCTGCAAATATAAACATGATTTTAGGGACCATTCCATGGCCAGCTTAAAGCCTACTGCGATATCAGCGTTTATTACTCTCGTCCTTTCACTGCATCACTGCAGTATTTCACCCGAGTCGAGTTCTGACGTCATGCAAGTTTGACGGACATGCTTTCAATTTTGTTATTGACAACAACATATTTATAATTTCGTGATTACTGATCGGAATTTTGAAAACGACACATGCAATCGCGAAAGAGTTTTCTGAAAAACACGATTCTGCAAAAGGTTTTAGTGAAATTTGATTATTTTTTTTTATTTTCAATTTCAACGGCTCTTGTCGAAAAGGTGTTAATCACTGATCGTCCCAAATGAGATCAAAGACTGATGCTGTATATTAATAACACACAGAGAATCTTCTAAGAATGTACACGCGCAATCCTACCATGAAATAAATCAAGTCTTTTTTCAGGTTTTACGAGAGAAATATGTCCAATTGTATCATTGAATCATGTTTAGGTATATGTGGGCGAGACATTTTCTATACGGACAAAATACAGACTAAATAAAATATTTGCCATTATTTTCCGCAGACGTATTTTTGTCTTTGCTTCTTGGGGAAATCCATGCTGATAATACAACGAAGGAGTGTTATCTAATGAGGTCAGAACCGTCAGGTGGTCGGGTCCGACACCGCACCTCAAAGTAGATTTAGTGGGGGTGTCGATTTTACAAGTAATGTAGGCAGCGTACACGGCATGGGCCGTCTGTCTTTAATTCTATAAACCGGGTTAAGGCTTGGTTTTTGAATACCCTTATTTATTTATTTATTTATTTATTTGTGTATTGGTGTTTAAGGTCACATACTTATGCACAATGGCTAATCGTGGCCGTGACAGTTTTATAGGTGGAGGAAGCCGGAGTACACGGAGAGAACCACCAAGCATCGATGAGCAACTGTCAGCTCCTCAACATTCTAACTCTGTTCAAGCTCCGCTCAAGCAGGGTTACAGAGGTGAAGACATATGTACCATCGATGTGCAGTATGCCTTAGTAAACGGCGTCATCGTGCCCCCATGTCGGCAACCGGGCTAAAGTGCCTTGCCCAAGGACACAACGTGTGTCGTCCCGGACGGGGATCGGACTCGGGACCTCTAGCATAGAAGTACGGCAGTCTACCACTGAGCCACCACGCTCCCTTGAATACCCTTAACACTATCATACATTATCCCTCATGAATTCTGAGTCTGATAAAAGAGGTTATGTTTACCTATTATATACCCATTTGCTGCCCGAAAACATCCGATTTTATCAAAATTTTGACGTTTAGCAGCCTGTGGCGGGATTAACAAACGACTAGCGGAATATTCTATCTATGCAATTTGTATGACTTGCCAATGTCCAATTGTTCTTGAAAATCGCCAACAAGCAGTTAGCGAAATCAACAGAAAATGTAAATTTTAAGCTTTTAAGGGGTATCTCTCCTTATCCAGTCTAAAATAGGTTAAGTTTCATTTCTTTTAAATACCCTTACTACTTACAAAACTGATCCTCTGTGAATTCTACGCGCAGTAAAAGAAGTTATATTTCTCTGTTACATATCCATTGGGTGCTCTTGGTGTCTGAAAATAATCCATTTTATCAACATTTTGATGTTTAGCAGCTCGTGGAGAGTTAACGAATGCTCAACGAAATATTTTGTCCATGTAACTTGTAATGTCACATGAAGACCCGTGAATGGCCATTTTTTCTTGAAATCTACAAGATGTTTTTCAAGAAATCCAGGGAAAGCATGAAATTTTAAGTCTTTGATGGGTACCGCTGTTTAACCAGCCCAAAAACAGGTTAAGACCAGCCCTAAATAGGTTAATGCTTGGTCTGATGAATTCCACTTCCAAAGAAGGAGGTTATGTTTATCTCGCAGGTACACATTGCGTGCAATGGGTGCCCAAGGACAGTCCATTTTCTCAAAATTTCGATGCTTTGCAGCCTCTGGAGAGTTAACTAACGCTTACCGGAATATTTTGTCTATGTAACTTGTAATGTCACTCCAAGACCTGCAAATGGTCAATTTTTCTTGAATACTTACTAGATTTTTTGGAGAAATCCACAGAAAACTGGAATTTTAAGCTTTTAAGGGGTACATCCTAACCAGGCGAAAATGGTTAAGACCTCGATTTTTTGAATACCCTTACTACTTACTAAATTTTTCTCTGTCAGTTTTGCATCCAGTAAAAGAAGTTATGTATCTCTGTGGCATTCCCATTTGTTGTTGTTGGTGTCCAAAAACAGACTATTTTTTCAAAATGTTGACATTTAGCAGCCGATAGAGGGTTAACAAATGCTTACTGGAATATTTTATCCATGCAAACCGGTAATGTGACTCCAAGACCTATCAACGGCCATTTTCTGTTGAAAACTTACAAGATGTTTGTAACAAAATCCACGGAAAACATGATTTTTTTTTAGCTTTTGATGATATCGCTAATAACCACCCCAAAAGGGGTTAACGCTTGGGTTTTTGAATACCCTTATTACTTACAAAAATGGTCCAGTGAATTCCACTTCCAACAAAGGAGATTATGTGTAACTCTCGGACATACATTGGGTGCTGTGTGTGTCCGAAAACAGCCCATTTCAACAAAATTATGATGCTTGGCATTCTGTAGAGGGTTAATAAACGCCCAGCGGAATATTTTGTCCATGCCACTTGTAATGTCACACAAAGACCTGCTAGTAGTCAATTTTTCTTGAAAACCTATGGAATGTATTTAGAGAAATCCACAGAAAATGGGAATTTTTAGATTTTAAGGGGTCTCTCTCTTTAGCCTGCCCAATATGGGTTAAGACTTCGTTTTTTGAATACCCTTACTACTTACAAAAATGTTTCCGTATAGATTGTGCGCTCGATAAAAGAAATCACTTTTCTTTGTGGCGTACCCGTTGGGTGCCGTTGGCGTCCAAAAACAGCCCATTTTATCACAATTTTGACGTTTAGCAGCCCGTGGAGGGTTAACAAAATGCTCACCGAAGTATTTTGTCCATGCAACTTCTATTGTCACATCAAGGCCTGGGAGTGACAATTTTTTCATGAAAATCTACAAGACTCGTTTAGAGAAATCTACGGAAAACCTGAATTTTTGAGCTTTTTGGGGGTATTGCTGTTTAACCAGCCCAAAACAGGTTAATGCTTGGTTTTTTGAACACCATTATTACTTACAAAAATGATCTCCGGTGAATTCCACTTCAAATAAAGGAAGTTATGTTTATCTCTCGTGTATCGTTTGGGTGCTCTGGGGCCCTGAAACTGACCCATTTCATCAAAATTGCGATGTTTGGCAGCCTGTGGAGGGTTACCATATGTATCGCCTGATATGTCATGTGTATGAAAGGTCGTGACACAGACAGGTCTATCAATGACGAAGGTTTAAAAAAAATCTACAAGACATGTTTCCAGAAAGTGCCAATAAACCCCAATTTTGACAGTTTTTCGCCAATTCTGAGGAAATAAGGGTTAAATCGAAAATTCCGCTTCGGTACATTTTTAGATTTTGCGCCCCTCTATGCGTGTGCAAAATTTTGTGAAAATCGATCCGAAAATGGCTTCGGAATCGTGCGGACAAAATGTGTGGAAAAAAAAAACAAAAAACAAACTGGACTTTATGATTCTGGAGAATCATGGCTTTTCCCGATGAGATTCCTTAATTTTTCATGCCCCCACAGTGTCTGATGAATTGTTTTTAACTGTCTCACTGAAGTTCTTTCATTGATGTTATGAGAAAGGTGGTTATAGTAGTCTCAAATGACTCAGTTTTATAAAAAAAATGTTTAGGTAAAAACCATCATTAATGGTAGAGTGGGTTAATATCAATATCGTCGTCCCACAAGTTAATGACCGACAAAAGGAGTTATGTTTGTTTGACACATACCCACTGAGTGCTCTGTCTATTTGAAAATGGTCCATTTTATCTCAAATGTATCCAAAATATTGATGTCTGGCAGATTGTAGAGGGTTAACATGTGCTAACAGGCATATTTATTCATGCAACTTGCAATTTCAAACCAAAAAGTGCGAGTGGCCATTTTTACTTAAAATCTATAAGATGTTTTCAGAGAAATCCATGCGCATGCGCTCTTTTCGAATTCGACGTGATGAAATGCGAAATTCGTATTGCTCTTCATGGAAAGTGATGCCGCAACTATCAATGAACAACGAGTGAAAATTTCATAGAATTGGTTGGGATATAGCGTTTTGAAGAGAGGAGGTAACTGTTTGAATTTGGTCCTTCCTTTTCAAGCCAGTTCAAAAAAAGACATCGTGAATGGGCGCAGACTCCTTTAGAGCCCCCCCCCCCCTCTCTCTGTAAATGGAAGTTGCTTCTTTAAGACCGCCACCCAGGGACCCCAACACAACCTTTAAACCTAAGAGAATCGTCAGAAGTATAAAGGGAAAAGAAATTGGCGGTGATTGGGTTTCTGGCAGGCAGGAAAAGATTGACGAAGATTTGCATATTGGACATTAAAATAGCACTTCTGACATACACGAACCGTGTCCAGACCGCTGGAGGCAGCGACTTGAAATTTTCAGAACTTGTTCTACGAACCCTGGCCGACATTTTGGGATCTGTTTGGAGCGTCCGAGCCGCCTGGAAAACACCACGCATCGCTTGGAATGAGAGAGTACTATTCGTCCCGACTCTATCAGTTCAGAATGGACATGGGCAGTGTTGTAGACGACTGTGGAGCTGCGATTGAGCATAAAGTCCCAGGTTTCGGTGCCTCATTGCCTAAGCGGCTCCATTGTATGATTGTTTGTCTCAATATCGTCCTTACTACTTGTAGTTTATACCGTTGCCGTACGTTAATGTAGCCTCTTGCCATTTTCGAGACTTTCAACCCAGAACGCCGCCAAAGTGAGGAAGTGCGCGGGGGGGGGGGGGGGGGGGGGCTGTAGCGGCGAGGGGGGGTATCCTGACACTATCTTTAAACCTTAGATAATCGGAAGAAGTTGCAGTGAAAAGAAATCGGCGGTGAGTAGGTGTTTTGGCGGGAAACGATTAACGAAAATTTGTCAATTTGACATTAAAATTGCACTTCTTACAAACACGATCCGTGTCCAGACCGCCGAAGGCAGCGACTTCTAATTTTCAGAACTTGTTCTACGCACCCTGGCCGACATTTTGACATCTGTTGCAAGTGTCGAGACCGCGTGGAGAACACCACGCATCGCGTGGAAAGTGAGAGTACTATTCGTCCCGACTCTATCAGTTTGGAATGGAATTGGGCACTATTGTAGACTACTGTAGAGCAGCGATTGAGCATAAAATCGGAGTTTTTTGTGCCAAATTACTTAACCGGCTCCAAGGTATGATCTTTCGTCTGTACATTGCCCAGATCGTCTGAAGTTTATACCGTTACCATATGTTGAAGTAGCCTTTTGTCATTTTCGCCACTTTCGACCCAGATTTGAGGGTACCTTTCTTCAGTGAAATCTAGCCATGCTCACAACCACGCCCTCTCCCCGTTGGCCCGGGTGCTTCTAAAGATAGAAAGGTCAATGGGGAGGGGCCCGTTAGCAAACAAACGGGGGCAGGTGTAGTTGGTGAAAAACAGCGGGGGGGGGGGGGGGGGGGGTGCACGTGTCCTAGGTAAAAGAAACAATAGGGGCAGGTGTCCTAGGTAAAAAAAACAGCAGGAAGGGGGGGGGGGGGGGTGTGTGCAGATGTCCCCGCTAATTAATTTTAATAACAGGCAGGTGTTCACGGGGCAGGCCCACTGCTCGGTGTTCCAAATTTTCTATGGTACTTGGCCTTGACGGAGACAACACTTCAACAAGAAACAACGGGAAGCCTATTTGCAGTAAAGCTGCAAAATATAAACATGATTTTAGGACCATTCCATGGCCAGCTTAAAGCCTACTGCGATATCAGCGTTTATTACTCTCGTCCTTTCACTGCATCACTGCAGTATTTCACCCGAGTCGAGTTCTGACGTCATGCAAGTTTGACGGACATGCTTTCAATGACAACAACATATTTATAATTTCGTGATTACTGATCGGAATTTTGAAAACGACACATGCAATCGCGAAAGAGTTTTCTGAAAAACACGATTCTGCAAAAGGTTTTAGTGAAATTTGATTATTTTTTTTTATTTTCAATTTCAACGGCTCTTGTCGAAAAGGTGTTAATCACTGATCGTCCCAAATGAGATCAAAGACTGATGCTGTATATTAATAACACACAGAGAATCTTCTAAGAATGTACACGCGCAATCCTACCATGAAATAAATCAAGTCTTTTTTCAGGTTTTACGAGAGAAATATGTCCAATTGTATCATTGAATCATGTTTAGGTATATGTGGGCGAGACATTTTCTATACGGACAAAATACAGACTAAATAAAATATTTGCCATTATTTTCCGCAGACGTATTTTTGTCTTTGCTTCTTGGGGAAATCCATGCTGATAATACAACGAAGGAGTGTTATCTAATGAGGTCAGAACCGTCAGGTGGTCGGGTCCGACACCGCACCTCAAAGTAGATTTAGTGGGGGGTGTCGATTTTACAAGTAATGTAGGCAGCGTACACGGCATGGGCCGTCTGTCTTTAATTCTATAAACCGGGTTAAGGCTTGGTTTTTGAATACCCTTATTTATTTATTTATTTATTTATTTGTGTATTGGTGTTTAAGGTCACATACTTATGCACAATGGCTAATCGTGGCCGTGACAGTTTTATAGGTGGAGGAAGCCGGAGAGTACACGGAGAGAACCACCAAGCATCGATGAGCAACTGTCAGCTCCTCAACATTCTAACTCTGTTCAAGCTCCGCTCAAGCAGGGTTACAGAGGGTGAAGACATATGTACCATCGATGTGCAGTATGCCTTAGTAAACGGCGTCATCGTGCCCCCATGTCGGCAACCGGGCTAAAGTGCCTTGCCCAAGGACACAACGTGGTGTCGTCCCGGACGGGGATCGGACTCGGGACCTCTAGCATAGAAGTACGGCAGTCTACCACTGAGCCACCACGCTCCCTTGAATACCCTTAACACTATCATACATTATCCCTCATGAATTCTGAGTCTGATAAAAGAGGTTATGTTTACCTATTATATACCCATTTGCTGCCCGAAAACATCCGATTTTATCAAAATTTTGACGTTTAGCAGCCTGTGGCGGGATTAACAAACGACTAGCGGAATATTCTATCTATGCAATTTGTAATGACTTGCCAATGTCCAATTGTTCTTGAAAATCGCCAACAAGCAGTTAGCGAAATCAACAGAAAATGTAAATTTTAAGCTTTTAAGGGGTATCTCTCCTTATCCAGTCTAAAATAGGTTAAGTTTCATTCTTTTAAATACCCTTACTACTTACAAAACTGATCCTCTGTGAATTCTACGCGCAGTAAAAGAAGTTATATTTCTCTGTTACATATCCATTGGGTGCTCTTGGTGTCTGAAAATAATCCATTTTATCAACATTTTGATGTTTAGCAGCTCGTGGAGAGTTAACGAATGCTCAACGAAATATTTTGTCCATGTAAACTTGTAATGTCACATGAAGACCCGTGAATGGCCATTTTTTCTTGAAATCTACAAGATGTTTTTCAAGAAATCCAGGGAAAGCATGAAATTTTAAGTCTTTGATGGGTACCGCTGTTTAACCAGCCCAAAACAGGTTAAGACCAGCCCCTTAAATAGGTTAATGCTTGGTCTGATGAATTCCACTTCCAAAGAAGGAGGTTATGTTTATCTCGCAGGTACACATTGCGTGCAATGGGTGCCCAAGGACAGTCCATTTTCTCAAAATTTCGATGCTTTGCAGCCTCTGGAGAGTTAACTAACGCTTACCGGAATATTTTGTCTATGTAACTTGTAATGTCACTCCAAGACCTGCAAATGGTCAATTTTTCTTGAATACTTACTAGATTTTTTGGAGAAATCCACAGAAAACTGGAATTTTAAGCTTTTAAGGGGTACATCCTAACCAGGCGAAAATGGGTTAAGACCTCGATTTTTTGAATACCCTTACTACTTACTAAATTTTTCTCTGTTCAGTTTTGCATCCAGTAAAAGAAGTTATGTATCTCTGTGGCATTCCCATTTGTTGTTGTTGGTGTCCAAAAACAGACTATTTTTTCAAAATGTTGACATTTAGCAGCCGATAGAGGGTTAACAAATGCTTACTGGAATATTTTATCCATGCAACCGGTAATGTGACTCCAAGACCTATCAACGGCCATTTTCTGTTGAAAACTTACAAGATGTTTGTAACAAAATCCACGGAAAACATGATTTTTTTTTTAGCTTTTGATGATATCGCTAATAACCACCCCAAAAGGGGTTAACGCTTGGGTTTTTGAATACCCTTATTACTTACAAAAATGGTCCAGTGAATTCCACTTCCAACAAAGGAGATTATGTGTAACTCTCGGACATACATTGGGTGCTGTGTGTGTCCGAAAACAGCCCATTTCAACAAAATTATGATGCTTGGCATTCTGTAGAGGGTTAATAAACGCCCAGCGGAATATTTTGTCCATGCCACTTGTAATGTCACACAAAGACCTGCTAGTAGTCAATTTTTCTTGAAAACCTATGGAATGTATTTAGAGAAATCCACAGAAAATGGGAATTTTTAGATTTTAAGGGGTCTCTCTCTTTAGCCTGCCCAATATGGGTTAAGACTTCGTTTTTTGAATACCCTTACTACTTACAAAAATGTTTCCGTATAGATTGTGCGCTCGATAAAAGAAATCACTTTTCTTTGTGGCGTACCCGTTGGGTGCCGTTGGCGTCCAAAAACAGCCCATTTTATCACAATTTTGACGTTTAGCAGCCCGTGGAGGGTTAACAAATGCTCACCGAAGTATTTTGTCCATGCAACTTCTATTGTCACATCAAGGCCTGGGAGTGACAATTTTTTCATGAAAATCTACAAGACTCGTTTAGAGAAATCTACGGAAAACCTGAATTTTTGAGCTTTTTGGGGGTATTGCTGTTTAACCAGCCCAAAACAGGTTAATGCTTGGTTTTTTGAACACCATTATTACTTACAAAAATGATCTCCGGTGAATTCCACTTCAAATAAAGGAAGTTATGTTTATCTCTCGTGTATCGTTTGGGTGCTCTGGGGCCCTGAAACTGACCCATTTCATCAAAATTGCGATGTTTGGCAGCCTGTGGAGGGTTACCATATGTATCGCCTGATATGTCATGTGTATGAAAGGTCGTGACACAGACAGGTCTATCAATGACGAAGGTTTAAAAAAAATCTACAAGACATGTTTCCAGAAAGTGCCAATAAACCCCAATTTTGACAGTTTTTCGCCAATTCTGAGGAAATAAGGGTTAAATCGAAAATTCCGCTTCGGTACATTTTTAGATTTTGCGCCCCCTCTATGCGTGTGCAAAATTTTGTGAAAATCGATCCGAAAATGGCTTCGGAATCGTGCGGACAAAATGTGTGGAAAAAAAAAACAAAAAACAAACTGGACTTTATGATTCTGGAGAATCATGGCTTTTCCCGATGAGATTCCTTAATTTTTCATGCCCCCACAGTGTCTGATGAATTGTTTTTTAACTGTCTCACTGAAGTTCTTTCATTGATGTTATGAGAAAGGTGGTTATAGTAGTCTCAAATGACTCAGTTTTATAAAAAAAATGTTTAGGTAAAAACCATCATTAATGGTAGAGTGGGTTAATATCAATATCGTCGTCCCACAAGTTAATGACCGACAAAAGGAGTTATGTTTGTTTGACACATACCCACTGAGTGCTCTGTCTATTTGAAAATGGTCCATTTTATCTCAAATGTATCCAAAATATTGATGTCTGGCAGATTGTAGAGGGTTAACATGTGCTAACAGGCATATTTATTCATGCAACTTGCAATTTCAAACCAAAAAGTGCGAGTGGCCATTTTTACTTAAAATCTATAAGATGTTTTCAGAGAAATCCATGCGCATGCGCTCTTTTCGAATTCGACGTGATGAAATGCGAAATTCGTATTGCTCTTCATGGAAAGTGATGCCGCAACTATCAATGAACAACGAGTGAAAATTTCATAGAATTGGTTGGGATATAGCGTTTTGAAGAGAGAGGAGGTAACTGTTTGAATTTGGTCCTTCCTTTTCAAGCCAGTTCAAAAAAAGACATCGTGAATGGGCGCAGACTCCTTTAGAGCCCCCCCCCCCCCCCTCTCTCTGTAAATGGAAGTTGCTTCTTTAAGACCGCCACCCAGGGACCCCAACACAACCTTTAAACCTAAGAGAATCGTCAGAAGTATAAAGGGAAAAGAAATTGGCGGTGATTGGGTTTCTGGCAGGCAGGAAAAGATTGACGAAGATTTGCATATTGGACATTAAAATAGCACTTCTGACATACACGAACCGTGTCCAGACCGCTGGAGGCAGCGACTTGAAATTTTCAGAACTTGTTCTACGAACCCTGGCCGACATTTTGGGATCTGTTTGGAGCGTCCGAGCCGCCTGGAAAACACCACGCATCGCTTGGAATGAGAGAGTACTATTCGTCCCGACTCTATCAGTTCAGAATGGACATGGGCAGTGTTGTAGACGACTGTGGAGCTGCGATTGAGCATAAAGTCCCAGGTTTCGGTGCCTCATTGCCTAAGCGGGCTCCATTGTATGATTGTTTGTCTCAATATCGTCCTTACTACTTGTAGTTTATACCGTTGCCGTACGTTAATGTAGCCTCTTGCCATTTTCGAGACTTTCAACCCAGAACGCCGCCAAAGTGAGGAAGTGCGCGAGGGGGGGGGGGGGGGTGGGGCTGTAGCGGCGAGGGGGGGGGGGTATCCTGACACTATCTTTAAACCTTAGATAATCGGAAGAAGTTGCAGTGAAAAGAAATCGGCGGTGAGTAGGTGTTTTGGCGGGAAACGATTAACGAAAATTTGCCAATTTGACATTAAAATTGCACTTCTTACAAACACGATCCGTGTCCAGACCGCCGAAGGCAGCGACTTCTAATTTTCAGAACTTGTTCTACGCACCCTGGCCGACATTTTGGCATCTGTTGCAAGTGTCGAGACCGCGTGAAGAACACCACGCATCGCGTGGAAAGTGAGAGTACTATTCGTCCCGACTCTATCAGTTTGGAATGGAATTGGGCACTATTGTAGACTACTGTAGAGCAGCGATTGAGCATAAAATCGGAGTTTTTTGTGCCAAATTACTTAACCGGCTCCAAGGTATGATCTTTCGTCTGTACATCTCCCAGATCGTCTGAAGTTTATACCGTTACCATATGTTGAAGCAGCCTTTTGTCATTTTCGCCACTTTCGACCCAGATTTGAGGGTACCTTCCTTCAGTGAAATCTAGCCATGCTCACAACCACGCCCTCTCCCCGTTGGCCCGGGTGCTTCTAAAGACAGAAAGGTCAATGGGGAGGGGCCCGTTAGCAAACAAACGGGGGCAGGTGTAGTTGGTGAAAAACAGCAGGGGGGGGGGGGGGGGTGCACGTGTCCTAGGTAAAAGAAACAATAGGGGCAGGTGTCCTAGGTAAAAAAAAAACAGCAGGAAGGGGGGGGGGGGTGTGCAGATGTTCCCGCTAATTAATTTTAATAGCAGGCAGGTGTTCACGGGGCAGGCCCACTGCTCGGTGTTCCAAATTTTCTATGGTACTTGGCCTTGACGGAGACAACACTTCAACAAGAAACAACGGGAAGCCTATTTGCAGTAAAGCTGCAAATATAAACATGATTTTAGGACCATTCCATGGCCAGCTTAAAGCCTACTGCGATATCAGCGTTTATTACTCTCGTCCTTTCACTGCATCACTGCAGTATTTCACCCGAGTCGAGTTCTGACGTCATGCAAGTTTGACGGACATGCTTTCAATTTTGTTATTGACAACAACATATTTATAATTTCGTGATTACTGATCGGAATTTTGAAAACGACACATGCAATCGCGAAAGAGTTTTCCGAAAAACACGATTCTGCAAAAGGTTTTAGTGAAATTTGATTATTTTTTTTTATTTTCAATTTCAACGGCTCTTGTCGAAAAGGTGTTAATCACTGATCGTCCCAAATGAGATCAAAGACTGATGCTGTATATTAATAACACACAGAGAATCTTCTAAGAATATACACGCGCAATCCTACAATGAAATAAATCAAGTCTTTTTTCAGGTTTTACGAGAGAAATATGTCCAATTGTATCATTGAATCATGTTTAGGTATATGTGGGCGAGACATTTTCTATACGGACAAAATACAGACTAAATAAAATATTTGCCATTATTTTCCGCAGACGTATTTTTGTCTTTGCTTCTTGGGGAAATCCATGCTGATAATACAACGAAGGAGTGTTATCTAATGAGGTCAGAACCGTCAGGTGGTCGGGTCCGACACCGCACCTCAAAGTAGATTTAGTGGGGGTGTCGATTTTACAAGTAATGTAGGCAGCGTACACGGCATGGGCTGTCTGTCTTTAATTCTATAAACCGGGTTAAGGCTTGGTTTTTGAATACCCTTATTTATTTATTTATTTATTTATTTGTGTATTGGTGTTTAAGGTCACATACTTATGCACAATGGCTAATCGTGGCCGTGACAGTTTTATAGGTGGAGGAAGCCGGAGTACACGGAGAGAACCACCAAGCATCGACGAGCAACTGTCAGCTCCTCAACATTCGAACTCTGTTCAAGCTCCGCTCAAGCAGGGTTACAGAGGGTGAAGACATATGTACCATCGATGTGCAGTATGCCTTAGTAAACGGCGTCATCGTGCCCCCATGTCGGCAACCGGGCTAAAGTGCCTTGCCCAAGGACACAACGTGTGTCGTCCCGGACGGGGATCGGACTCGGGACCTCTAGCATAGAAGTACGACAGTCTACCACTGAGCCACCACGCTCCCTTGAAAACCCTTAACACTATCATACATTATCCCTCATGAATTCTGAGTCTGATAAAAGAGGTTATGTTTACCTATTATATACCCATTTGCTGCCCGAAAACATCCGATTTTATCAAAATTTTGACGTTCAGCAGCCTGTGGCGGGATTAACAAACGACTAGCGGAATATTCTATCTATGCAATTTGTATGACTTGCCAATGTCCAATTGTTCTTGAAAATCGCCAACAAGCAGTTAGCGAAATCCACAGAAAATGCAAATTTTAAGCTTTTAAGGGGTATCTCTCCTTATCCAGTCTAAAATAGGTTAAGTTTCATTCTTTTAAATACCCTTACTACTTACAAAACTGATCCTCTGTGAATTCTACGCGCAGTAAAAGAAGTTATATTTCTCTGTTACATATCCATTGGGTGCTCTTTGTGTCTGAAAATAATCCATTTTATCAACATTTTGATGTTTAGCAGCTCGTGGAGAGTTAACGAATGCTCAACGGAATATTTTGTCCATGTAACTTGTAATGTCACATGAAGACCCGTGAATGGCCATTTTTTCTTGAAATCTACAAGATGTTTTTAAAGAAATCCAGGGAAAGCATGAAATTTTAAGTCTTTGATGGGTACCGCTGTTTAACCAGCCCAAAACAGGTTAAGACCAGCCCTAAATAGGTTAATGCTTGGTCTGATGAATTCCACTTCCAAAGAAGGAGGTTATGTTTATCTCGCAGGTACACATTACGTGCAATGGGTGCCCAAGGACAGTCCATTTTCTCAAAATTTCTATGCTTTGCAGCCTCTGGAGAGTTAACTAACGCTTACCGGAATATTTTGTCTATGTAACTTGTAATGTCACTCCAAGACCTGCAAATGGTCAATTTTTCTTGAATACTTACTAGATTTTTTGGAGAAATCCACAGAAAACTGGAATTTTAAGCTTTTAAGGGGTACATCCTAACCAGGCGAAAATGGGTTAAGACCTCGATTTTTTGAATACCCTTACTACTTACTAAATTTTTCTCTGTCAGTTTTGCATCCAGTAAAAGAAGTTATGTATCTCTGTGGCATTCCCATTTGTTGTTGTTGGTGTCCAAAAACAGACTATTTTTTCAAAATGTTGACATTTAGCAGCCGATAGAGGGTTAACAAATGCTTACTGGAATATTTTATCCATGCAACCGGTAATGTGACTCCAAGACCTATCAACGGCCATTTTCTGTTGAAAACTTACAAGATGTTTGTAACAAAATCCACGGAAAACATGATTTTTTTTTAGCTTTTGATGGTATCGCTAATAACCACCCCAAAAGGGGTTAACGCTTGGGTTTTTGAATACCCTTATTACTTACAAAAATGGTCCAGTGAATTCCACTTCCAACAAAGGAGATTATGTGTAACTCTCGGACATACATTGCGTGCTGTGTGTGTCCGAAAACAGCCCATTTCAACAAAATTATGATGCTTGGCATTCTGTAGAGGGTTAATAAACGCTCAGCGGAATATTTTGTCCATGCCACTTGTAATGTCACACAAAGACCTGCTAGTAGTCAATTTTTCTTGAAAACCTATGGAATGTATTTAGAGAAATCCACAGAAAATGGGAATTTTTAGATTTTAAGGGGTCTCTCTCTTTTGCCTGCCCAAAATGGGTTAAGACTTCGTTTTTTGAATACCCTTACTACTTACAAAAATGTTTCCGTATAGATTGTGCGCTCGATAAAAGAAATCACTTTTCTTTGTGGCGTACCCATTGGCGTCCAAAAACAGCCCATTTTATCACAATTTTGACTTTTAGCAGCCCGTGGAGGGTTAACAAATGCTCACCGAAGTATTTTGTCCATGCAGCTTCTATTGTCACATCAAGGCCTGGGAGTGACAATTTTTTCATGAAAATCTACAAGACTCGTTTAGAGAAATCTACGGAAAACCTGAATTTTTGAGCTTTTGGGGGTATTGCTGTTTAACCAGCCCAAAACGGGTTAATGCTTGGTTTTTTGAACACCATTATTACTTACAAAAATGATCTCCGGTGAATTCCACTTCAAATAAAGGAAGTTATGTTTATCTCTTGTATATCGTTTGGGTGCTCTGGGGGCCTGAAACCGGCCCATTTCATCAAAATTTCGATGTTTGGCAGCCTGTGGAGGGTTACCATATGCATCGCCTGATATGTCATGTGTATTAAAGGTCATGGCACAGACAGGTCTATCAATGATGAAAGTTTAAAAAAAATCTACAAGACGTGTTTCGAGAAAGTGCCGATAAACCCCAATTTTGACAGTTTTTTGCCAATTCTGACGAAATAAGGGTTAAATCGAAAATTCCGCTTTGGTACATTTTTAGATTTTGTGCCCCTCTATGCGTGTGCAAAATTTTGCGAAAATCTGTCCGGAAATGGCTTCGGAATCGTGCGGACAAAATGTGAGGAAAAAAAAAAAAAAAAAAAAAAACCCAAAAAATAATAATCCGTAGAAAAACAATAGTCTTTTCCAGAGGGAAAAGCCTAAAAATAATAATCCGTAGAAAAACAATAGTCTTTTCCAGAGGGAAAAGCCTAACTAGACTTTATGATTCTGGAGAATCATGGCTTTTCCCGATAAGATTCCATGATTTGTCATGACCCCACAGTGTATGATGAATTGCTTTTGACTGTCTCACTGAAGTTCCTTCATTGATGTCATGAAAAAGGTGAGTACAGAAGTCTCAAATGACTCAGTTTGATAAAAAAAAAATTGTTTAGGTAAAACCCATCATTAACGGTGGAGAGGGTTAATATCAATATTGTCGTCCAACAAGTTAATGACCGACAAAAGGAGTTATGTTTATTTGACACATACCGACTGAGTGCTGTATCAATTTTGAAAATGGTCTGTTTTATCTCAAATGTATCCAAAATATTGATGTCTGGCAGCTTGTTAAGGGTTAACAAGTGCTAACAGGAATATTTATTCATGCAGCTTGTAATTTCACACCAAAAACTGTGAATGGCCATTTTTACTTAAAAATCTACGAGATGTTTTCAGAGAAATCCAGGGAGAACATGAATTTTAAGCTGTTGATGGGTATAATTGTTTATCCAGCCCAAAACGGGTTAAGGGTTGTTTTTTTAACACGCTTATTACTTGCTTATAAAATAATTCTCAGTGAATTCTACTTCCACTTATGTTGATTTCTCCTATTAACTTTGGGGTGCAGCGGGTATGCAAACACAGCCCACTTTTTCAACATTTTGATGTTTGAGAACCAGCATAGGGTTAACAAATGCTTACTGGAATATTTTGTACATGCAACTTGTAATTCACACTAAGATCTGAGAACGGCCAATTTTTCTTGAAAATATACTTGATGTTTTTAGAGAAATCCTCGGATAACATGAATTTTTAACCTTTTGAGGGGTATCTCCCTGTAACCAGCCCTAAACGGGTTAATGCTTGGTTTTATGAATACCCTCATTACTTACAAAAATGAATGATCCTCGGTGAATCCCACTTCCAATGAAAGTGGTTATATTCATCTCGCAGGTACACATTGGGTGTAATGGGTGGCCAAGTACAGCCCATTTTCTCAAAATTTGCTGCCTCTGGAGGGTTAACAAACGCTTACCTGAATCTTTTGCTCATTCAACTTGCAATGTCACTCCAAGACCTGCAAATGGTCAATTTCTCTTGAATACTTACCAGATTTTTTGGAGAAATCCACGGAAAATGGGAATTTTAAGCATTTAAGGGGTACATCTCCTTAACCGGGCGAAAATGGGTTAAGACCTCAATTTTTGAATACCCTTACTACTTACTAAAAATTTTCCCTACCAGTTTTGCGTCCGATAAAAGAAGTTATGTTTGTCTGCAGCATTCCCATTTGATGTTGTTGGTGTCCAAAAACAGACTATTTTTTTCGAAATTTTGACATTTAGCAGCCCATGGAGGGTTAACAAATTCTTATCTGAATATTTTATCCATGCAACTGGTAATGTGTTTCTAAGACCTTTCAACGGCCATTTTCTCTTGAAACCCTACGAGACGTTTGTAAAGAAATTCAGGGAAAACATGATTTGTTAAGCTTTTGATGGGTATTGCTATTAACCATCCCAAAAGGGGTTAATGCTTGGTTTTTTGAATACCCTTATTACTAACAAATTTGGTCCTCAGTAAATTCCACTTCCAACAAAGTAGATTATGTTTATCTCTCGGGTATGCATTGGGTGTTGTGCACGTCTGAAAACAGTCTATTTCAACAAAATTACGATGCTTAGCAGTCTGTAGAGGGTTAATAAATGCTCGCCGGAATATTTTGTCCTTGCAACTTGTAATGTCAAACAAGGACCTGCGAATAGTCAATTTTTCCTGAAAACCTACAAGTTGCTTTTAGAGAAATCCACAGCAAATGGGAATTTTAAGCTTTTAAGGGGTATCTCTCTTTAACCAGCCCAAAATGGGTTAAGACTTCGACTTTTGAATACCCTTACCACTATCAAAAATGTTTCCCCATCGATTTTGCGTCCGATAAAAGAAGGAACCTTTCCCGGTGGTACACCAAGTGGGTGCAGTAGGGGCCTGAAACCCGCCTATTTCATCAAAATTTTGAGGTTTGGCAACCTGTGGAGGGTTACCATATGCATCGCCTGATATGTCGTGTGTATCAAAGGGCATGTCAAAGACAGGTCTAGCAATGATGAATGTATAAAAAAATCTACAAGACGTGTTTCGAGAAAATGCCGATAAACCCCAATTTTGGAAGTTTCTTGCCAATTCTGACGAAAAATAAGGGTTAAATCGAAAATTCCACTTCGGTACATTTTTAGATTTTGTTCCCCTCTATGCGTGTGCAAACTTTCATGAAAATCGGTTCGAAAATGGCTTCTGAATCGTACGGACAAAATGTGTAGAAAACCCCCCCCCCAAAAACTAGACTTTATGATTCTGGAGAATCATGGCTTTTCCCGATGAGATTCCATGATTTTTCATGACCCCACAGTGTATGATGAATTGTTTTTAACTGTCTCACTGAAGTTCTTTCATTGATGTTATGAGAAAGGTGAGTATAGTAGTCTCAAATGACTCAGTTTGATAAAAAAATTGTTTAGGTAAAAACCATCATTAACGGTGTAGTGGGTTAATGTCAATATCGTCATCCAACAAGTTAATGACCGACAAAAGGAGTTATGTTTGTTTGACACATACCCATGTAGTGCTGTGGCTATTTGAAAATGGTCCATTTTATCTCAAATGTATCCAAAATATTGATGTCTGGCAGCTTGTAGAGGGTTAACAAGTGCTAACAGGAATATTCATTCATGCAACTTCTAATGTCACACCAAGAACTGCGAATGGCCATTTTTCTTTAAAATCTACAAGACGTTTTCAGAGAAATCCAGGGAGAACACAAATTTTAAGCTTTTGATGGGTATCATTGTTTATCCAGTCCAAAATGGGTTAAGTGTTGTTTTTTGAATACTCTTATTACTTCCAAAAAATAATTCTGAGTGAATTCTACTTCCACTTGTTTTGATCTCTCCTCCCAAATTCGGGTGATAATGGGTATGCAAACACAGCCCATTTTATCAACATTTTGATGTTTGAGAGCCTGCATAGGGTTAACAAATGCTTACAGAAATATTTTGTACATGCAATTTGTAATGTCACACTAAGATCTAAGAATGGCATTTTTTCTTGAAAATCTACCGATGTTTTTTGAGAAATCCTCAGATAACACAAATTTTTAACCTTTTGAGGGGTATTTCTCTGTAACCAGCTCCAAAGGGTTAATGCCTGGTTTTGTGAATACCTTCATTACTTACAAAAATGATCGACGGTGAATTCCACTTCCAATGAAGGAGGTTATGTTTATCTCGTAGGTGCACCTTTAGCATTATGGTTGCCCAAGAACAGCCCATTTTCTCCAAATGTCTATGCTTGGCAGTCTCTGGAGGGTTAACAAATGCTTACCAAAACATTTTGTTCATGCAACTTGTAATGTCACTCGAAGACCTGCGAATAGTCAATTGTTCTTGAATTTTTTTTTTTTTTGAGAAATCGAGAAATCCACATAAAACTGGACTTTTAAGCTTTTAAGGGGTATATCTCCTTAACCAGTCAAAAATGGGTTAAGACCTCAACCTTTGAATACATTTACTACTTACAAAAATGTTTCCCTGTCAGTTTTGCGTCCGGTAAAAGAAATTACGTTCCTCTGTTGTATTCTCATTTGATGTTGTTGTTGTTCAAAAACAGACTATTTTTTTTCAAAATTTTGACATTTAGCAGCCCATGGAGGGTTAACAAATGCTTAGAGGAATAATTTATCCAAGCAACTGGTAATGTGACACCATGACCTATCAATGGCCATTTTCTCTTGAAAACCCTACCAGATGTTTGAAAAGAAATCCAGGGAAAACATAAATTTTTAAGCCTTTGATGGGTATCACTATCAACAACCACAAAATGGGTTAACGCTTGCTTTTTGCATACCCTTATTACTTACAAGAATGGTCTTCGGTGAATTCCACTTCCAACAAAGGAGATTACGTTTATTTCTCAGGTACACGTTGGGTGATGTACGTGCCTGAAAACAGCCCATTTCAACCAAATTACGATGCTTGGCAGACTCTAGAGGGTTAATAAATACTCACCGGAATATTTTGTCCATGCAACTTGTAATATCACACAAAGACCTGCGAGTAGTCAATCTTTCTTGAAAACCTACAGGATGTTTTTAGAGAAATCCACAGAAAATGGGAATTTTAAGATTTTAAGGGGTCTCTCTCTCTTTAGCCTGTCCAAAATGGGTTAAGACTTCGACTTTTAAATACCCTTACTACTTACAAAAATGTTTGCGTATAGATTGTGCGCTCGATAAAAGAAGGCACGTTTCTTTGTGGCGTATCCATTGGGTGCTGTTGGCGTCCAAAAACAGCCCATTTTATCACAATTTTGACTTTTAGCAGCCCGTGGAGGGTTAAATGCTCACCGCAGTATTTTGTCCATGCAACTTCTATTGTCACACCAAGGCCTGGGAGTGACATATTTTTCTTGAAAATCTACAAGACTCATTTAGAGAAATCCACGGAAAACACAAATTTTTTTAGCTTTATGGGGATATTGCTGTTTAACCAATCCAAAGCGGGTTAACGCTTGGTTTTTTGAACACCCTTATTACTGACAAAAATGATCCTCGGTGAATTCCACTACCAATAAAGGAAGTTATGTTTATCTGTCATGTATTGTTTGGGTGCAGTGGGGGCCTGAATCCGGCCTATTTCATCAAAATTTCGATGTTTGGCAGTCTGTGGAGGGTTACCATATGCATCGCCTGATATGTCGTGTGTATCAAAAGGTGTGTCACAGACAGGTCTAGCAATGGCGAATGTATAAAAGAAATCTACAAGAAGTGTTTCGAGAAAGAGCCGATAAACCCCAATTTTGGCAGTTTTTTGCCAATTCTGACGAAATAAGGGTTAAATCGAAAATTCCGCTTAGGTACATTTTTAGATTTTGTGCCCCTCTGTGCGTGTGCGAAATTTCGTGAAAATCGGTTCGAAAATGGCTTCTGAATCGTACGGAAAAAATGTGTGGAACCCCCCCCCCCCCCCCCCCCCCCCAAAAAAAAAAAAACAAAAACAAAATAACAAAAAAAACATGACTTTATGATTCTGGAGAATCATGGCTTTTCCCGATGAGATTCCATGATTTTTCATAACCCCACAGTGTCTGATGAATTGTTTTTAACTGTCTCACTGAAGTTCCTTCATTGATGTTATGAGAAAGGTGAAGATAGTAGTCTCAAATGACACAGTTTGATAAAAAATTGTTTAGGTAAAAACCATCATTAACGGTGGAGTGGGTTAATGTCAATATCGTCGTCAAACAAGTCAATGACCAACAAAAGGAGTTATGTTTGTTTGACACAAACTCACTGAGTGCTGTGTCAATTTAAAAATGGTCCATTTTATCTCAAATGTATCCAAAATATTGATGTCTGGCAGCTTGTAGAGGGTTAACAAGTGCCAACAGGAATATTTTTTCATGCAACTTGTAATGTCACACCAAGAACTGTGAATGGCCATTTTTTATTTAAAATCTACAAGATGTTTTCAGAGAAATCCAGGGAGAACAGGAATTTTAAGCTTTAGATGGGTATCATTGTTTTTCCAGCCCAAAACGGGTTAAGTGTTGTTTTTGGAATACTCTTATTACTTCCAAAAATAATTCTCAGTGAATTCTACTTCCACTTATTTTGATTTCTCCTCCCAACTTCGGGTGCTGTGGGGATGCAAACACAGCCTATTTTATCATCATTTTGATGTTTGAGAACCTGTATAGGGTTAACAAATGCTTACAGGAATATTTTGTACATGCACCTTGTAATATCATACTAAGATATGAGAATGGCCATTTTTTCCTGAAAATCTACGGGATGTTTTTAAAGAAATCCTCAGATAACATGAATTTTTAACCTTTTGAGGGGTATCTCTCTTTAACCAGCTCTAAAGGGTTAATGCTTGGTTTTGTGAATATCTTCGTTACTTACAAAAATAATCGACGGTGAATACCACTTCCAATGAAGGAGGTTATGTTTATCTCGTTGGTACACATTTGGTGTTATGGTTGCCCAAGAACAGCCCATTTTCTCCAAATGTCAATGCTTGGCAGTCTCTGGGGGGTTAACAAATGCTTACCGAAACATTTTGTTCATGCAACTTGTAATGTCACTCGAAGACCTGCGAATGATCAATTGCTCTTGACATTTTTTTTTTGAG